>JAKWBI020000196.1:0-78338 GCA_022664585.2 Zalerion maritima | reverse complement strand
GTGTGACCATATGGGTAGCCCCATAAAATCCGTGGGTAACCCATGGGTCCCCATGGGTCCCCATTGTACCAGCCTAATAAATAATATAATGTATAATAAGGAGAGATGTTGTAGTTGGGGGAGGAGAAGTCCTAAGAATTCAAGCTCGGCGTGCGCTTATGACAAACCTGAAGAAATTGGGAAAAGAATATGGTATATGAAACACTCATTTTAGGGCTTAGTACCACTAGTATGTAGGTGGTGTATTTATTTTTTGGAGAATTTGGGCCTAAAATAGAGTCATGGCCTTGCACAACCCTCCCCACAAACACCTAACCGCGCGGGGCCATAGAGCTCGCTGTATCACAGTATTGATCGCAGCAGGAATAGTCCATCCCTGATCGAATCGTGAATTCCAGACATGAATGCAACAATTAGCTTAGAGGCGTTTAAGAATTCTTCACTGTGATATGCAATCCCAGTTGCTTCGACTTGACAAACTGATGTGTATTACTGTCTTAATAAAGAACTGACATTATTGTCATTGCTGCTAATTTGCCGAAAGGCCGATTCATCTGTAGTTCGTATTCAGCCAGGAATATTGTGTAATATTTACAACTTGAAAGCCCGTATGAATGCGTGTTTCCGAGGGTAAGAAGAGTAAATTCGGGCGCTATAACGAATGAGTACCGCGAGTCATTGATTCAATGAGGTCTTCCTGTCTTCGTCCTTACAACTACCTCGTGACACGAAGTGTCCAATAGTCAACTTGTCTCAACCCGCAATAGTTTCCTTGTCCACACTGAATCACAACAGAACGATGCCTTTGTTCCCGTACATATTTAAGTGACAGAAGACAAGACGTCTATACAGCTGAGGTCTGAAGAAGCACACGTCAGAATCCACATATCACCTCCAACGGGGGTTTCTGACAAGTTCAAATAACGAATCAATGCTCTCCAACCAATCCATACTCTTTTCTAAGTCGAAGTACCAGTCCCTTTGCTATTCCATCACTGTAGTTCTAGATACATCTATCTACACGTGAACCTGGTTTCATAGAGGTCATTATACTTCCCCAAGATTTGGACTGAGCCAGGAGAAGAAAAAACCCAAAACTACTATTTGAACTGGTAGATATTCGTGATGGGATCGACAACTCCCTCCAAAGTTTCAACCTTCTCTCCCACATCTCCCTCTACGGACTCAATCATACTCAATTCACCTATTCCCGCATCAGACACCGAGTCTTCCAAGTCTCTTTTCATTGAGGAGACCACGGATAAAACTGCTGACTTCAAGATTCCCCAAGACTACAACAAGCTGATGCCATTAGATCTCACAATGTTTGCTGAGGCCCACGAGGGCAAGGAAGAGATCGAACATGGCTATCATACCTTGGGTGGTATCCCCGAGGAGGCCGGGGGGCCCGAGAGGGCTACCCTGAACGAGAGTTTCAATGAAGGCCATCGCGAGCTTTCGGAAATAAAAGAGCAGGCTAGTAGCAAAAGTTCCAAGACCCCTGGGCAAGAGATCAATGAACAAAATCTCGAAGAGGACCTAGAAACAGAATGCATCCCTCTTCCAGACTCCGAAGATCCTGGCTCCCATTCCGATTGTGATTCCGATTCAAAGTGGGAGTCTGATGACGATGAGGAGCCTGAGGCAGCTGTTGAGGCCAAGACCTTGAGCATTGAGACCAATCCCGACGACAATGCCCAAAGTCTAGCCGAAGAGCTCGACGAAGAAAGCGAGGAGACCGGCCTCCCACTCCAAAGCCCGAAATCCACCATGGCGGAAAAGGATTCCACGGAGACTCTTTGCATACTCACCCCCGAACGGGTCTCCCCATACTCCTCTTCGTCTTCCGTTTCTCCAAAATCACGAAAGTCAACCACATCTCCCAAGCGACAACAGGAAATGCGGGAATACTCCCCACCTCGCCCCCCCATAATCGCAAACTCGCCTTCAGGATCAAACAACAGTACACACTCCCATCCCCTTACCCCACTGACACCACAATCCCCTGACACAGACTCCGACTGGGTCTCCGAAGGGTCAGCTTATGAATACGAGGAAATGCCTACTCCAGGCTCTTCGGCCAGCAACGGCAACTCCACCTCATCCGAGACCCGCTGTGAGTCCGAGTCGCAGCCCCAGCCGGAAGAGGAGGAGTTCCTCACCATGGAATCCATCCTCCCACACCTCCAATTCCAGTTCGACGAGATAACCAGCCTCCACAAACGCTACAAAGCCTCTCCCTCCTGCGCCGTCCTGATCTCGAACCTAGAAGCAATCCTCAACCTAGTCCTCTCCTACGCCAAAACGTCATCCCCTCCCCTCAAAATCACCATCCCGCGCACCCCCAAACCAGGCGAAGAACGATCCCTCGTCGTCCTCTGGCACCTCGAAGCTACCCTCCCTCCACAATCAACCGACCCAGCCCTCGCTTGCTTCCTCCGCATAGCCCGCAGGCACGGAAACTGCCTCGCCTCCCACCTCTCCCTGACATCCTCCCTCTCCTCGTCCCTCCGCCGCTTCTACCTCTCTCCCGCCCTCCGCGACCTACGCAGCAAACTCGACTCCAACCTCTCCCGTAACGGAATCCCAAAAGTCCTCTTCCTGAGCCCCTGCCTCTCGCACTGCACCGAGTTCTGGGACCCCTCGCTGATCCGCTTCCCGTTCCCCGATCCCTCCCGTCCGGCGCAACCACGACCCACCTCTCGCCCCCCACCCCCCCGGCCGGCGTGCCGCTTGGACCCCACGCAAACCCTGCAGGCAGACCACTTCCAAGCCCGCCACCAGATGTTCACCCTCCTCTCCTCCATCCTCCGGCCGGGCGCAGAGTTCTTCTCCGGCGCGGGGTACTACACCGCGCCCCTCGAGGGATGGATAGGGTTCTACATGCACGAGACCGACGACCTGATGGACGAGCTCGAGAAGCTGGCCTGGATCGAGGAAATCGTGCTG
Source organism: Zalerion maritima (assembly GCA_022664585.2). NCBI lineage: Eukaryota > Fungi > Ascomycota > Sordariomycetes > Lulworthiales > Lulworthiaceae > Zalerion > Zalerion maritima. The sequence goes on along the minus strand of JAKWBI020000196.1, from coordinate 75,389 downwards.
GACAAGGAGAGCCACCTGAGCATATGGCGCAACCCGTTCACCGGCGCCGCCGAGCTGGCGGGGAGTTCCTACTTCCCGGCCCCCCGAGACGACGTCGTGCCGGGAAAAAAACCCGCCCCCCGCCCGGAGAAGGAGAAGGAGGAGAAGGAGGAGGAGGAAGGGGAGGGGCGCATGGGCAGCGAAGCGTTCCTCCGCGGAATCGACCGCATGATGGATCGCTACCGCGTCCTGAGCGACGTGGTGGGAAACCCCGCGCTCGACCGCTGGGAGCTGAAGATCGGGGGCAACGCCTACGACGCGGAGGGCGGCTACGAGAGGGAAGGGGGGTGCGGCTGCGACGGGGTCGCGAGCTGCCAAGGCATCGACACGTTCATGAGCAAGCGGGAGATCCTGGAGAAGTTCGGCGTCCATTCGAACGCCCGCCAGGCCTTCTACTGTCCCAACTTGAGGCTGGAATAAATTTTTCCGGGCAAGTTACACCGTTGCGCTGACGAGACGCCGGGAGGAGAGGCGAGGGCAATGATATGATGGCAAAAGGAATGGATTTGGAGTAGGGAGATAAGTACATTCGTATTCATTACACGGTGGTGAACTAGATAGTAGTAGTTGACACGTTGTGTTAGTATACTATTAGCTACCGATACATAAGATTGTGGATAGGATGGTTGAATTAAGAGATTTATTTGAGGTCTTGATTTAATTCAAGGCACTTAACTGGCAGCCGTCGAGCTCTATTATCGTGAGTTCTGTGACACCTGATAGACTAAATCTCGGGAAGGAGAAGAGAAGCTGAGGATTCATCAAGGAAGGCACGATATGGCAAACGAGTCTGTTCCTTGTGTACTATCCCCGCTACAAGAATGCAGTTCACGGCAGTTGCCTTGATTTTGGATGTAGGAGGTGATGTCCTGCGTGTAGACGTCTGATGGGGGCTGAATCTTATCCCGCCAGCCGGGATGCCGATCGGACGCGGATATGTAGCCTGTGTATTTCTTCTGCATCAATAACGACCCCGTCAGCTTCGGTACCATTAATGAGGGGTTGTACCGAAGTCTGGCTGCTCTAATATAGCGATATTAGCACTACGGATGTCCCCATGCTACTTGGGCGTGACTGAGCAGTTCTCACCGCCTCTTCTACCAGGAAGGAATCGAAGGATCACTACCGCCGTGACCTCTCATACTGCAATTTACATCGTGGTGAAGCAAAGATCAGTCAACGCTGCGGTGGGGGCCAGAGAGGGTAAAAAGAGCGTATTGTGGTTGATCGACTAGCCAGGAATATAGGAAGCCTCGAAAGCAAGCATATACATAACTTGAACCCATATACAGAGTCCCAACCGTAAGCCCACCGGAGACCCCTGACACACCAAGGCCACGAAAGATTGTACAAAAATAATACCTCAATCCCACATCCCCTGATAATGCAAGAGACTGTCACCCCGGCACCGTACTAGATATGAACATGCTTCCAAACAACCAACCCCCCCGGGCTATAATAGCCTTTGCGAGCTGGTCTTTTCCAACCGATAGAAGACATCCCGCTGGAGCTGTCGCGTACGCTGCGGTCGGTGTGCTGCCGACTGAAGCGCGACGTTGTGTTGAAGGGACAGTCCCTTATTCGTCGCAAGTTTGCCTGCATCCTGGTGTTAGTACACGCCACCATCGGTTAGGGGGAGGACGGGAGGGGAATGAAACAAGCCTGAGTTGATGGCGGGAGCACGAATGATCTCTCATGCATCGATTGAAGCAACACTTTGAAAGCTTGAAGGGAGAAGCAACAACAGTAGCATTGGATATATACACACCATTGGAGATAGTGGATCTGTTCAAAGTTAAGATCGGTCGAATCAACCTATGAGCAAGCCGGACCAAGGGAAGGATCCGATGGATTAGCTTCCATTCTGATAGTAAAATCAAACATACTATAGAGTTCTCGTTTCCGTCGGGCGCGTTCTCTCCCCCGGGGAAGGGCCAGGCATTTACCGTCATGAGGGCCGGCAGGGTCTGGTCGAGAGGCGAGATGCGAACTTCCGAGTTGATGTTCAGCAGACCCTCCTGTCCGCAAGGGGACCAGACAGTGGACTCGAGGCCAAACTGGTCAGTCTTGATGTAGTTGTCGTCGAACGGTCCCTGGATGACCATAGTCGAGGTGATCTGGTCGGTTTGGCCGGAGAAGTAGTAAGTGGCCTTGCAGGTACCGGTGTCGCCCTCGGGGATGTAGGCGTATCCACGGTAGTCAGCCTTGAAGACGCTGTATTGCCAGCCCTGTGGGTACTGCAGCTTGACGTTGAGCTGGCAGTTCTTGCGGTACTCGGTGGGGAAGACACCCTCGCCAGCCATGGCAGTGTACTCGGAGAAGAGGAGGGTGATGGTGGTCAGGTCGGACGAAAGCTGACCGGCAACAGTTCCGGCAGGGCAGCCGCTGCCGGCGAAGGAGATGGAGACAATCTCAACCTCGTGTTCGGAGGGGACAGAGTCAGCGAGGGGCCCGATGATAGGGGTGGCGGCAGCAAGGCCGGCGGAGAGGAGAGGAGTGAAACGCATGATGGTGATTGTGCCTGGGTGATTGGATAAATACAGCCAACTGGGAGTGTTTGATTTGAAAGATCTGTGTATCAGAAACCTGGGATGAGCCGCGTTGTCTACCTGTGAGAAGATGAGGATAGAGATTAGAAGAACAGGATTAAAGTTGGAAGCGGTGTTCTGATTTATAGGTTTCGAATCGCGATGTACCAGGTCCTTGGCAGCACGCCGCCAAGGGTGGCCTCCTCTCCCAAAAAGGAACCATGTTCTATGTTCAACTCGTCCCCCCACAAGAACATACACACAAGTCGTCCCTATCGGCCCAGCGCACGATATTCTTCGCTGAGATTCATAGGGGCCAAACTTCCCCTCCCGAGCCATGTTCCAAAGACATGCCTAGCCTGCATCTTGGTGGGATTGAAAGAGACGTCTTCTCATGGCCGCGGCCTGTTCAAAGCTCGTGCGTGGCTTTATGATAGAGCGGTAGTGGTATCATTGGTGGATACCTGCGGCTCATAGCTTCGAAAGGCTTGTCCACTATATTAATCGACTGCAACGAACAGTCCTGCAAGGTCCCCTCGTGGTTGCCTCCTTCTCCGACTCAAAGGACACCAAGAAGCAAACCTGGGTTCGCCTCGTCCGATGCTACGCGAGGAAGCATTAGACTGGTCTCGATCATTTTTTGCCCTGGGGAAATAGATGAGGCCATCACGGGATGGCGGGTTAACATGAACAGTCGTCTAACGATGGAGGAGTAAGGTTGTGGCTGAGGTCCTATTTTTGGGACCGGTTCGCCGTAACGAGATATTGATGAAATACTACCCCCGCAAGGAAAGTATCCATCGGAGGTTACGCAGTGGTTCACTGAAAGCGGAAAAGCTGCGAGCTTAATCGATGGAGGAAATCCTAACCTTTGGAAGGGACCGGTGTTGATATGCGAGAGGGGTCTCGATCGTGGGAGCCAAGGAGATATTCCGCTTCGCCACAGAGCATAGGAATTCTGGAAATTTGTGGGCTGCATATGTGTAGTTCCTTGCCTGGTGGTATCCAATATAAGAAGACTAGAACAAATGCATCTGGATTTGCGGAGAAAGGGCCTTTTCTGAACTGTCGTGATACTGTGATTCGCCACTTGAGCTAAGGAAACCAAGGAGATTACCTTCTTCATTCCACAGTCCCTAGACAGAGGTATATGACTCGAGAATAAGGATTGCACTGTGCAGTAGTCTACCTCAGTCGGGAGTTGTATCTCCTGAGGAAATCGGAAACAACACGAGTACCAACAGCCTCTGAAATTAAATACTCCTTCCCTGGTGTTCTCTTACACATTAGAAGATCGCTGTGCGGGAGAAGTTTATATATGTTGCTGCCCTGCTATTTATTCGCGGCATTGAAATAGCACATAACCTGGTAACCGGATATGGTCTAGCAGAGGTGAGAGCCGGTTTCCCGGGAGCGTTGTTTTGAAGCACTTTGTAATAACGTCGAATGTTGTTCGTAATCTCAAGGGAAAATGGGGTCTTCCCTCATTCCTGGTCGGCTGTCTCGAGGATATTGGATGACCGACCATTCGGTTGCCTGGCTGTTCGTCTTTCTGAAAAACTCGGAATGCCTGTGAAACGGTGTTAGAGCGTAGTTCTGTAATACCAATATCGAAGTATATGACTTTGCCGCCCATCCACCAATAAGGACCCGGGACTTATGGTGACCTATCTTTAGAAGAATAATCGGTGACTAAGAGGGAGGCGAGGGATTAGGCGAGGGTAGTTGCAGCAGGGGCGGCTGGATATAGGCTAATAAGTGCAGAATTCAAGATTAATATGTTTTTCCAGCCCAGCAATATATATGTCATGCAACGGTCTGCTCGAATGAGGTCACGGGTAGGAGCACGGCGGTCAACAACGTGAAGAAAGGTAGGATTGTTGGAATGCAAGGTAACGAAGAAAAAGAGGGGCGAACTCTTCAGGAAGACGAGTGTTGGAGCCGAATTGGAGTATTAATATGTAAACGGAGCCTGTTCGCTCCTATTGGTCAGGTGATCCCAATCTCACCACCGAGTAGTTTAGACACTCCCAGAAGTAGTACATAGGTACCATCACCACACCTCCAGGAGGAGTTTTGGCGAGAACCAGAACATCTACCCTGGCCCCATGTTGCTGCTCACTGCAGTCTAGCACCCTGTGCTACGGAGAGCATCGGGCCTCAGTTCAGCTACAGCTTCTATCGGTGAGAGATCTAGTCGTAGCGCCTTGCCTGGATGAGGTAATTTCAGGATCGTGGGTAAATTGTCCGAGTGGGTGTTGAAGTTTGCCATTGGTCTCGAGTCGCCAGTCAAACTCATGACAGAGCTCGGCACGCTCTTTCTAATGGTGGCTAGATATCGCAAGTCGGCGGTCCGACGGTCCTAGGGTGCGAGATATCGTCGCTTAGCTCCGAAAAAAGAAAGAAAAGAATATGGAGGCAGTCTAAATGTGAGGGTCGAGGTGTGGTTTGGACCACGTCGTCGCGGAGGTGTGACCGACGATGATGAATTGACCAAGCCAGGTAAGGAAATCTTGTGATGAGATTTCAACCATCTGGGTTCAGGCGAAGAAATACAAAGTTGCGTCTGCCAGGTGGTTCCATGCAACAATGACCTGCAGTGACCTGAAGAAGCATTGACGGAACACAGCGGACCATCGATATCCGCCACGGCCCACGGAGGAAGGCGTTTCGGTTCTGCTCACATGACAGCCCACCCATTTCCCCTCGTCTCCGATTACCCCCATGTGAAAAACTGCAAGTGCCTCTTGGTTATTTGGAAGGACCTGGGTGGCAAGTTTCAATACGACTGAAGGAAATACTTCGGGTTGTTTCCCGGCTTCTTGTCCATGATTGCTTCAAATATCTTAATATCTGTGTCGGCGCAAACACGATCTGCTTTTAAGCTTGAATTGAACTGCATAGACAGATTCTAGATATTCATTGATCACTCTTCCAACGGCACACCAACCGCGACTGTTTCGTTTTGTTTCCGCGACGCCACATCAAGGAGTCGTCATCCCGAAAGACCAAATGGTTGGAATGTGACGGTTGTTGACTGCTTCAAAAAACAGTCTACGTCGCCCACACTGCACCGCATTTTTACATGACAGACCCAATGGGAAATTAGGGTTGAGAGGTAGTATCCCGGACCCCAACCTGGAATCACTAAATACGACGGTACAACGACCCGATTTCTTGGCACCGGTGGGGATTATCCAGAGGTTCCGAACCTAAACCCTGCCGATCAAACTATCAAAACTGTTCTCGGGGCATGCTGCGATACTAACAAGTCATATTCCGTTCCCTGTCCTATGTCTGAACCGGAATCGCACCGGCCCACCAATGTTGGCCTGGTGCATCGTCCTCGCTCTGTACGAGTTCGAATAGTCCACCGCCGTGTTGAACATTTGCCAGTTAGCCTACCTGACAATATCTCCTTCCTCAAGACCCGTGATCATTATATACTCTGGCTTCAGGACCCTCTCCTGGATGCCCTTGAGCCACTTCCTGATCTCTACCACATCGTCAACCACCCTGGGCTCTTCGTCGGGAGAGCTCTCGAGGAACAGCTTCCTCGCGCAGATCTCATGGACTATGAATGCCCTCTCCCTGGTAACGGGGTTGACCCAAACCATGGGATACTTCTTGACTTCTTTGGGGTCCCAGTCTCCGAGCTCCTCGAGGGCTTCTCCCGGCCCCGGGACGCGACACCCAGACCGTTGGGGGACCCACGGCACGATCCCACCCACAAGTATGGCCTCGGGGCGTACTCGACCCACGAATTGTCAGCGATATTTTTTTCCTCGTCGGTCACCAAGTCATAGGTGTGCTCGTTGGAGAAGAAGGCGGTAAGGCCAGGATCACCCTCCATCGTCTGGCGAGTCCCGTCGTTCCAATGGATGGTGAACCTGGGACCCGGGGGGGGCTTAATGCGCCGGAGTGTGGTGAACCATGCCGGGTCCTTTTCGTAGAGGGGAGCGTCGATGTGCCATCGCTGGAATCAGGTGTGGCCTGCGCTGAACTCCTCCCAGGGGAGCTCGGTGCTATGCCAGCCGTGAGCAAGGGGCTTAGAGACGGCCTTTTTGATGAGGCCATAATGGCCGTCACCTTAATAGCCCTTGCCGACCAGGCACACGTTCTCTGCACCTGGGATGCCCCAGACGTCGCCACTTTTCTGGTCAAGATGTCAATGTCGGTTCGGGTTTCGAAGGAGGGCAGGTCTTCACATCGCCGTGAGAGTGGACCCGGGGTGCACTTGGATCGAAACGAGTCACCAGCTCCCACTGCTCGATGGGCGAGAGATCCTTCTGGCTCTTTACCGCAACAACTTTGTGAGTCCAGATGGCAGCCTTCAGTGCTTGAATATCGGAGTCTGCTGCAGGATATCAATATTTGTCACTTGGGAATATGTTGGGTTTCAAGAATTAGGCTTGTACAATGGGGTCCCATGGGGTCCCACGGATTTTATGGGGCGGCCCCATGGGGTGATGGGACTGGGACCACACGTATTATTCTAAAAACCCCATGTGGTCCCATGTGGTTTTTCGCGCACGGCCATATGGGGCACCACGGACTATTAAGAATTAACCACTGAACTTATCGAGATCAAATTCGCCGACTACCGCGCCAAAGTTTGTCTTTTTGCCTTTGTCCTGGGCAACCGGCTCAAGACAGAAATTGACCTTGGTACCTGGCATAGAACCCATGGTAGGTGCGACTTTTCCTAGTGGCACTAATTCAAGGCGTGGAAATCAAGAGGGCTTCGATTATAGTGTGTCGCGGATATATGATAGCTAGTGGTGGATAATTGACGTTCCGTGGCAACTCGGGCTCCCTCTCTCACGATCCTGGCCATATTGTGTGTTCGACCAACCTATTATAATAACCTTCTTAGCTATAACCCCGTCCTCCCTATCCTTAATATCTGTGGTGTTGTCGGCACACCCCACCGGCGACGCGGCGACGTGCCCTGCGGCTACGACAAGCAGATGCGGGTGCCAGTCAAGCCCCTTCCGAGAAGCAGCCTGTACCCTGGGCTAAAGTCACGTGGGGGTCAACCATGATAGTGAGACCTAGTGAGGCCTGAGGCTCTGCATCAAATCCAGCAACTGGACCCCGTCATGACCACGTCGCCTCGAGTGCAGCTTGTAGCCCCGAAACTGACCTACCAAATAAAGTCGTAGTTCTCGACTCCGGGAAGGGCTCAATCCGATGACAATACAAATAAGGTTCGTAATCCTCTGTATTTACAGTTGTGATAAAAGCCCAATCAAGTGATACTCAGTTGCGCGAACACTGGACACCAATTCCCAATTCTCTCGATTGAGCAAGTGCATCCAGCCACCATCACACTGCGGCAGCAACATCCCTGGATCGAGCAACAGCGGAGATGCGCATCTCTTCTCAGCTTGCAGCGATCTTCCTGTCCGAGGCCGTGACTCCGGTTCTCTCGCACAGCGGCGGCGGCGGCCATCTTCACCGTCATTCCGAGGCGCAAACGCCGATCCCGGCCGACTCGAGCCTCTCTATCGAAGGCATCTCGTACAGCACCCGCGCTTACTGGATGCGCATGGCGAACGAGGCGCTCTACGGTGTGCTCGGGCGCCCCTGCCCGTTCGCTGCCTTCGGCACGGTGATTGTGAATCATACGGGAGACGGGCTGGGTGACTTGGTGTGCATGGGTGCGAATTCAAATAAAATCACGGGAAATCCTTCGATGCATGGTGAGTGAGATATTTACTTCCACCCAACGCGCCGCATGGGATGAGAAGAGCCCGATGGTGCCCGGATGCTTACGTACCGTCTCTGGTACCTACTATCCTACTATAGGCGAAATGGCAGCCATATCCAACTGCTCCGGCATCTTCATGGATCCCGAGGGTCCTTATAAAATGACTGCCTCTGAATCCCAGGACGCATTCACCGACCTATCCCTCTACACCAACGCCGAGAGCTGCCCCATGTGCGCTTCTGCGATTCGGTGGGCTGGCTTCAAGGAATACATCTACGGCACGAGCATCGACACTCTGATCGAGAAGGGATGGGGCCAAATCAGGATCTCGTCCATTGAGGTGTTCAGGCAGAGCTTCGACTTGGGCACGGTGACGAGCTTGATTGCCGAGGTGCTGACAAACGAGACGGATCCGTATTTCTTTTGGCAGTATAATCCAGAGTATGAATGTCCTAGTGGCTGTAGGCGGGTTGATGGGTTGTGTTCTGCCGAATAATGATGGGTGAATAGCGGAGACAGGACAAGTTTTCACACTACGACGAGCGAATATGTGATGGCAATATTAGGCGAGAAGAGTGAGATCGGAATAGTATAAACAAGCCAATACTACGCAGAAAAAGGTCGAGGGATCCGTAGGAAACAAACTCTAAACCAGAATAAAACTAACTGGGAGACATGAATCAAGGAATGCGGTAAATGAGAGGAGATTTGGGTCGGTGAGTGTGAGCTTACATGTTTTATTCGAAGTTAAGAGACTAGCAACTGTAGCATTCATGGGGTGATGTAGCTGGCTAGTATCATGTGAACCGACATCCCTTTTGAGCATGCCGAATCAATTGCTCTGACGAGCCTATCATATTAAACGGTCATTCGCAAATTAGGAGCTTCAACTTGTCAGGAACTATCACGGTACTATGCTTAAAAGAATTTCATAGCAAGCGCTGTCAAATTCAATAATTTCCGCGTATCTGGATACTTAAGAGAAAGAAAGACGAGATGACCACAAGCGTAAACAAGAGAAAACCGTCAACCCCCATGCAATGCCCGATTCTCCCATCCATCATCCTAGGCAGAAGACTTAACCGCAGTCCCCATCTTCCCCTTCTCTTCCTCCCCCTCCCCAGCCCTCAACTTCCTCTGCGGGTCCTCGTAATACATCCCCATCGCCTTCCTTGTGAACTCCTCGCCCGTACCCTGGGGATACTTCTTCAGAGGCCCCTGAACAAGCGTGTCATTGCACGCGCACGTCGCGGCGCAACCCTCGACGCCCAAAGCTGCAACAGCACCATATACTTCCTTCCTGTCCTCGCGCGGGATCTCTCGTTTTCTCGCTGGGCGGAAAGTTCGAAGCTGCTGCTGGCTCTGCCGCCCAGTTGGCACCCTTCTCTCTCACGTTCGCGCCATCCCCATCATCCGTTGCTTTGCGGGTGGGGCGTCTCCTCGCCGTGCGCATCCCCAAAAGGGCCCAGACGTGACGGTTCGCTGGGACGACGGGACCGACACCTCCACGGAAAAAAACCGCCCCTGGCTTAACCGCCATGGCGGCCGGCTCCCCGCGCCCTCGAGGTGTTGGACGAGGAGACGAAGAATATCGTCGTCAATAGCAAGATCGAGGATGCGCCCCACGCTCTCAACTGGATGAGCACCGCGAGGTCGACGCGCCTGGGCCACCTCATCGAGGCGGAGGGGAAGGAGAAGAAGCTGGATGACCTACTCCAATGGAGCGAGGATAAGGTTTGCGTGTGCGCGATGGTGTGGACAAATCCGGCGGCGGGGGAGAAGAGCCTGCAGATTCACGGACAGGGAGCGTACAAGCTATATCTGAAGGATGGTCCGGATGCAGAGGAGAAGGCCGTTGCTGACTTGGGCGAGGTGAGGGAGTCTATGAATAAGTAAGGTCTCTGCCCTGCATCTTCACATTGTGCGTTCGGGAACTATCGGGCTCATAGATGGCGCCTCTACCAACAGGATCATGGGCCCGGCCCTGGAGTAGGAAAATATCCGTGCTCATCGCCGCGAGGAGCAAGATGTTATTCTATGGTAAACCCGTGTCTTGCGGCATAGTGGTGTAAGTTTCAAGGTCGCTCCGGGGTATAGGATGGGAGTTTTGGGCGTCGTTGGTGCTAACCTATGATACAGACCGAGTTCCCAAAGTCCCATAGACCTAGGATTATGCATCAGTGCAATCAAGTCGCTGATTCGGATCATCCATCCCTCTGATTGGAACCGGCCCGGGTATCAGGAGGCGGAAAGGCGGGTGTTGATAGTCAAAATTTCAGGAATCGTAGCTCAGCTCCAAGCTTCAACGATGAGGGTCTCAGTTCCAAGCCTATTGAATAATGTCGCATCTCAAAGAATAAATAAAAAATAAAATGAACATAAAAATAAAAATAAAAAACCCCACTTTGAATTGCATTCGGGCTTGTGATCTAATCGCGCTACGCTGCAAAAGGGAATTCCCCTTCTGCCAAACGTAGCCGTGGCTATATAAGTGAAGGTGCAACATGATCCATGTTTTTGAAGTCAGCAGCAGATATTGCTTGGCATACACTCGGGCCCCCTCCGAGTCCTCTTGCCTGCATGATGCAGAGCGAGAGGCACTCTCGATCAAGGCCATGCCCGTTCTCTCAAAGCAAAAAAAGAAAACCTCAAGAATTGGGGGCGTTTCCAACTTCGAGTCGGCGTTCAGTACTCGCACGAAGAAGGATGCCCTTATCGGGCCCTTGGAACAGAGGAGTCAACCTACATTATCATGATTTTTCTCAAGGCAAGTCTTGAAAAGGGAATCCGAAATGTGGGTACTGCGTAGGCTCCATGAAAAGAGCGGGCAGGGCTTCGATATCCCGATGATCGCCCACGATGCATAACATCGTCCGGAGAGCTGAATGGCCAGTATTCCAGGTTTCCGGACAGAGTGCGGCCCAAAGCGTGGGGAGAATCAGCAGCATTGACATATTTTTGATATCTCCGACCAGCATTAACGACGAAACCCGAATCTATGTAGAGCTAGTAGTTTCTACGCTACTCGAATCGTCCGTTTCAGGGAGAGCAAACCCTCATGATGTGGAAGAGCAGACAGGGGCAGACATTGTTAGATGTGAGTTGTTGATCAGCGCTACCCACGCGCGCTCCCACTTCAAACGTTGTTGAAGTTCAATGCAGCGTTTGGCCTAGTGGCCAAGCTAGGGGAGGGTACTAAAAGACCAAGAAATCTCTACGAAATCATGAATCTATTCATGAATCTTTGCGTGGTTACGCGACCTGCCCATCGAACGACTTCATGGTCCGTGTCATTGTTGCGCCCGCAGCCACGTCAGAAACAGAGTCCGAGGCGGCGATAGAATCAGAACCCGAGTGGGACCTGTTCGAAAGTGGATAGTACGGCTAGAGATAAATGTTGGCGTCACTGCTCAAGTGATGACTGCTTGCCAATCCACAAGCTCCCTGGTCTTTCAAGAAGCGGGGTTGTTCTGGCCCGGCAAGACATAGCCCGGTCGTTGATGGAATGGATGTCCATATCTGAATTGAACGAGCCCGAGATAGATGTATGCTCTCGCGAGGCAGCAAGAAAGGAGGTCTTTCAGAGACTCGGGCTGCCTACCTCCGCACCTTTCTTGGAGCACAGCGCCTGGCGTGAGATGCTTTTGCCACTACTCTATATTTTGGAAGCCAGTACTAGCTGGTTCGTTGGAAACATCGATATCATCGGCATATGCTACTGTAACGCTCGCTGCAAGGGGTGGTGGAAAAGCATGGCGTTTTGATTACAGAGTTCCAGATCAAAACCGCTGTATTCAGGCATGATAGTTTTCTTCGTTTCCAGGCAGGGACAGTGAAAACGGTTAGACACGAGAAAAAGAGGAACAAAAGATTTAGTACTGTTTTCTCGGAATTATTACTTCCGGAAAGGAGCCCAAGGACCGACCGTCCTAAGGTTAAGGATATGTGAAATACTACTCGTAAGTTTTCCTATTCTACTAAGCGCGCATCGTAACTCGTTTTATTAACGGTATTTAATTTTTGGAATATGATCGGTTTGCCTTTCCATCACTTGCCTTTATTGCGGTCCCTCGTCGCGTTTACTCCAAATCTAGCGCAATCTTTAACGTGATCTAATCGATTTTTAGGGCCTGACTCTCCGGCCGCAGATCTGGCACCCACAAGGGCCTTGATCTCCATTTGAAGGAGACATATGAGGAAGTACTCTGGACTTATTAATGAATTGTAAGGAACTGTGAAAAGGCAGCCCATAGGCCCCCGAGGAAGGAAAATATGCTGCGGCATATTGAAATAAACAAAAGCTTCAGGGGCAGAATCTGGAGGAATGGATATGAGTTGAGTAAACTCGGCGAAGCCTCAGAGTTTGCTGTTTAGCATATAACACTAAGATGGAGCAAATGGTAATTCATCTACTCGACAATTATAATGCATCACAACCACAGCTCGGTTGACCTGACGAAGAAGCTGTCTTGAATTTCAGTCCGATTGAATAATATGCAGCTTACTTTTGGTATGACGAGCTAATATTAATCTTGGGTAGTCTCCGAAGAGGCATCTGATTCAAACGAGAGACGAAGATAGGCGTCGGAGGCTTCCTGTCGACAAAATTCCCCCCTAACATAGAAGATAAACGATCGATCGGGAACAAGAAGTGTTTAAGATTCTGTGCGATGGGTTTACAGGGATAGATTTCCCTTTTTATTCAACCTTTGGCAGGATAAAGCCGAATGAATAGCCCGCGGTTGGGTCAGAGTAATGGTTGAAATGATCTTTTCGGCTGTCCGCGCTGCCGTCCCAAGAGACGAGGTATTTGTATTGTGTAGATCACCAAGATGGGGTGGTCCTTACAGATAGGCAGGGTATTTGGTGTGCAACGATATACGGGTTCCGTGGAAATTTGATGGTTTAGTAGCACAGACTTATACTTGTAAAGTAAGGAGCGTGGTGGTAGATTTGGCTGTCGGCAAGGGTGGCCACATAGTATATTCGCTCCGTATGGAGTTGGCAATCTCGGTCGTCTCCACACAAAGTTCTAGAATCCACCCCGGATGCTACGGGTCCGGCCTCGACCGTTTTCCAATAGGACTCGGAGCACTGCAGGGCCTCCCGCCGAAACCATAGACCAGCGCGCCCGGAAGAATGGATAACACCCAGTCTACTCTTTTCTTTCCCTTTCCCCCCTCCCAGCTACCTCTCATCTTTTTCCTTTTCCTTTTCTTGCCCTCTCGCAGCTACGAGGACTACATAGTTGGCTTGGCCTAGACGTCCTGAAATATTATGCTGCAAAAGGAATAGCCAAATAGTTGATCCTTCTCCTAACTACTCAAGACCTCTCTTTCGTTTCTTTCCCTTAACACCAAGAGCCTCTCGGAGCCTGTCGCGCTGAGAGCCCAGAATATTCTGAGAAGAAGAAATCATTGCCATGTTCTGTTTGCCTTTTGATGTTCCCCGAATTCGGGCAGAATCGGACAAGATCTTGTTGATGGTTTGCAAGTCGGCCATCTCAACTGCAGTCAACACAGCCTGTCCGCCCAAGAGCTTTCTTTCGGCCCCAATAACTCTCGCCATTGCCTTGACGAGTGGAAGATGGCCTAGTTGGTCATTTGAAAACCATGTAGAGTGGCTCGGTTCCGCCTCCTCTGTGTTGTAAAGGCGGTTCAGTGCTTCCGCACGATGGATGGATCGTTGAAGGGAATTCACTGACGTCGGCACTGCCGCGCGATCAGTGGTCCAGTCGATCTTCGGCAATGGATACTCGCCGCCAGCGTATTGACTCCACGCTTGGAACTCGAGGGGGGGCATTTCTGCAATGGCAATTTTCACCGGATCTCTTTCTTGGTTTGGACACGCGACATAGTTTGTAACTGTTGCGATGCTTTGACCAGAGCGGACCACGTTTGCCAGCGCGACCAGCTTCTGCCCTAGGATTGAAATTGAATCGCCGGTTTCGGGAATCGGTAAATGAACTGGGCTGGAGCCGGCACTTCCCTGGCTGCCTTCGATAGACAACGGTCCAGACGCGGGAGTATGTTTTGTTTCGCTTGGTTTTGATGCGGTTGATAGCAGCCAGCCATAACAGCCATTGCATAGGAGGGCGTCCCATTGCTCGTCCGCTAGTGCTACCAGCTTCGATGTCTTCTTCTCGTGGCACCGATCGCAAGTGAAAGATTTCAGTGCGGCAAGTCGGTGTTGTCTGACAGAGCCGCGCGGGTGGTATTTCTTGAACTGTTCTAGGCAAGGCTCCGCAACATGCTGGTCGGGATCTGTTTGCTCCGGCCTAGCGTGTGAAATGGGGCTGTTGCTGGTGTGCATTATTTTTGACCCCTTGCTAGGATCTGGCGATAGGAGGGAGCTCAATGTTTTGAGATCGGCCATGAGGTAACCCCATTCGTGGGGTTACCCATTGGTGCCTACAAATATTACATAATACAATAACCCTATAAAACCATCATTTCTGCCACCTCGAGCATCTCTACCTCAAGGAACAACAACATTACCATCAAAAGTACCTTTTCTGCAGGTCACTATCTATCTCTACCACCATAAGGCCCCACGGAATTTTTATATGGTCACATGGGTTTTTGTGCGTACGGCCATATGGGGCCCCACGGATTTTTGTACAAGCCTAGACGAGATGATAGGATAGGAAGTGGCCGCAATGAATTGTTTGTGTGATGCTTGAAGCACCGTGTCGAGCCAATCACATTGCAACTAGGTACCGGCCCCTTTAAACTGAAACCTGAGGTATCCATCGAATAATGAAGGAACATCTATTTCCGCTATTATGGTAGCTATTCACTCACTGAACGGCGCCCAGCGGATGTGATTGAGAATACAGCAACTAATCTCCTTTTGCGCAGCAAGGTTATGGTTTGTTTTCCAACACACATAGACTTCCCATATATAATCCTAATAACGGAAGGGCAAGATATCTTTAATTATTCATCATATCATAATACTAAGCCGATTTACAGCTTATGGGAGAGTATGGGCTCTTTGTCCGACCGCTGCCATGCGGCTGTTATCCTAGGGCTATATATATATTTATCTCCAAGGGCGTAAAGGAATACGACCTTGGCTTCTTATCGCACCGGAACCAGGCGTATGATCAACTTTAGCCCACCCAAGGGATATGTATCCCCGTTTATCTTCGCAGGTTGAGTTTCGCACAAGTGCTGCCGAACGTCGAGTCGTCTGCATGAGCATCTTTCCCACCTTCGCGCCACACGACGACATCAAACAAATCGAAGGTTGTGAGAGCAAGCTTTGCAAGTAGCTTGAAAACATCACGGAAGTATATTCATATGGAGCATCGCACTACGAGAGAGGGCCTGGAGTCTTGGAGCCATTGGTGGAAAGTTCTAGACGTTATTCTGCTAGAATTGTGGCCATGGGAGCGTGTAATCTTTACAAGTACGGCTTGAACGATGGTTGGGAAGGTTTCTCAATAGAAGGGGATATAATCAAGACTGCAGAGGAGAAAAGCGACAAGAGACAAGGAGATGCCCTCGCAGCTATAAGGTATGAAGGGATAGGATTTCTCCACCTCATCGAGGCGCATTTAGGTCACTAACTACAACATGAAACGGAGGAAGTTAAAGACCAGGAGAGAGAGAGAGAGAGAGAGAGAGATAAAGAGGTGGATGAAAGTGGGGAATGGGTGGCGGAAAGCGAGGAGAGCTTTACAAGAAGTTGGAATCGACATGGCATTTTCGCATCCAGTATATCTTTTGCTAGACATCATATTTGCGGGTTCCCTGGGACGTGGACAGAATGGGGGTACAAGATATGAGGCGGACGGCGGCGATTTGTCGAGTGTATATCCGTAAATTAAAGTGCGGGGAAATTGTATGAGCTGGGCATGGCCATGACGGGCCGATCTCAGATATCTTGGGGGACCTACAGCCTCACAAGATCTATCTCAGGCTTCTACCGTACTGGACTTAAGTGTTTTGGAGCTGCTGTGGGGGCTTTCTGGATTTCCCACCTGGCAAATTCTAAAGGCTTTAATTGGATTGTTTCTACATTTTCCAGCAGCTAGACGCATACAGAGGCTGGAAAGTTGCTTTGATTACGACGTTATGGAGTGATGGTTCGTGTTCTAGTATCAGCTACAGTGCATGCTAGCATCTACAGACGATATTAGATGAGGGGTAAGTTGAGAAGCCCGTGCTTCCCAACCAACAATGACGGCATGTAGGTAGCGGGCTACTGGTTCAGCCAAAAGCAAAAGGGAAATAATGGCTAGCTAAGAAGGAGTTCCGGAACACAATTGGCTTTCCGAAAATTCATAGGTTCGACTCGAGCCTTTAAGTTTATGCTAACACTCCAAAATATTCAATGGCGAAATCAACTTTGAGTGAGCAAACAGTAACCACCAAACATTTCCAATATACATAGAACATGTCAATCCAAGGCCGGACCGATTAGTTCACCATGGATGTTGGATTTATCAATTGCAATTCTACCTACCCCAGGTTTCGGGTCATTTCCCCACGTTTTAGCGCTGATTTAGGCCAAGTGGGGCCCTGTCAAGGCAGTTACAGAAATAGGTGGAAAAGTGTCTAGCCAGATTAGGAGATTAAGGTCACTGCCGGCGAGGTGCGAGCGACATCAGCATCACGCGATCGTCGTCGAGCCACTGTCGTTCGAGCACTACCCCGCCCCACGGACGACGGCCTGAATGGACTGGAATGAGTCTTTGCACGATGGAATGAATGAATGGAAGGAAAGGTTGGATGGAGCTAGCTTCAGGGTTTGGTTACACGATGGCTGACAAGTACAGTACCTTCCTCACAGGCTCTCTCGTACCTCCCTAAGCTACGGTACCTGCCCGAGCAACCACTTTGCTGCTCCTCCCTTCCCCTCTCAGACTGCATTTCCCCTCTTTCTAGGCACACCCATAACATCTCCCCTCAGCTTCCCCCTTTTCTCCTCTTTCCCCCCCAACACTTACTCACACTCACACTTGCGAGACTGCTTCCATCGAGAGTCTTCTCATCGATCCAACCAACAGCCATCTCTGCCATCTTCAAGGTGTGTGCGATCCTCCATCCCCTCCTGCACGTGTGTGGCTATATATCTCTGTTGATACTACCGTCAACTTCAGCATAATTATGTGGCTGACATAAGTCATTTGGTCTGCCAAGTCGTCGTACGATTGATTCGTGACGGCAAAGTAATTCAAACTGACCGACCACCTTCCAGCAACTACACCATCAACAGCCACCAACCCATCATCATGATCGACATGGCTCAAGCTCAACCACCCACCGAAGAACTCAAGAACCTCAAGATCGACTCTAAGAGCGACGAGGCGCCTTTGAAGAAGGTGGACTCGGCTGTTCAGGGAATAGAACCTGAGTCCCCCAAAGCAGAGAAGAAGCACGGCCGAAAGGCATCCGTCGACAATGGAGTTGTCGACATCAAAACTCTTGGTATGCATCATCAATCTTTACCTCTTCGGATATCTCGGAATCCATCATGATTATGCCATCGCCACCTCTCTCGAATTCGCGTTTCCTCCTCTTGCTTCCCAGCTTATCCCCCTCAATAACAATATGTCCGACACCAATTAATGACCGATCATACGTGTTAACATCTTCTCTTACACTTCGTAGACCCGGAATCGGTCAAGTTCTCACATGACGCTATCCACAGCATGGGGTGGAAGATCTCGACGTCAACAACAACGGCACATGACAAAGATGCCACCAAGCAGATGCTGACGGAGCCACCAGTCAAGGCGTTCGAGTTCTGTGTGCCGTTATCAGAAACGACGGCGGGGGTGGAGTTCAAGGTGATGAAGCCGAAAGGAGTAACCATCAAGGACGTGATGGACAAACTATCCAAAAAGTACAAGGGACATGTAAGACCTCCTCCTCCCCATCCTGTGTTCTCCGAAACCCCATGCTGACGTTCCCCACAAATAGCCGGATGAGGATCTGCCGGCTGGACCGACGAATACATTCCTCAAGGGGTTCAAGTGGAATCACAACTTTGAAAAGTTCGTAGTGGTGTTGGACAACGAGGCTGCGTTGGGCGGCGGTTCCACATCGAAGAAGGGAAAGAAGAAGAAGGGCGGCGCATAAGCTCCACGGCTTTTCTGTCTCTGACATAATTCATGTCTCTGGCGTCTGTTCCAGGTCTCGGTCATGGCATTGCCCCGGTTTTGTGTTGGCCTAGGCACACATCGGCGGTATAGAACGGGATTGTATGGCATAGATTAGCTACAATGTCCCGACGGGCGTGATAGCTACCTAGTTACTAATACATCTGTCCACAATTGATAACCTATCTGGTTGACACTTTACTTCCAGTGTGGGTATCCCGACCTTTGATTGTTTTTGGTTTGAGGGTATGAAATATCGGTCGGTGATCCTGGCGTTATCATAGGTCGGGGTTTCGAGGTATGGATCGTCTATCGGTGAGGCATGGTATGCTGGGTCGCATTTGTCCACGTGTTTCACACGTTAGATATAGCGGTAGAATATTGATGAGGCTTGGCCGAACCACGTGCTGAAAAGGGGAGCAAATTCGGGACAAGTACATGGCCAAACATGCCACTTTGTGATGGAGAAGTGTTTTGCGATGTGTTGTGGAATTTGAGAATAGTTGGATGGTTTTCGGTAAGAAATGTGGACCAAGCCAAGCCATCAGCTATGAGCCCTGCAGGTCCACACATTGGTACTTCACGGTTAGCGCAGACGCTACCCTAGAAATCAGGAGATTTTCATGCGAAGCTTCATCAGCTCTTTATTGCAGACATACGACACCAGAAATCATCTCCATTTCATACAATGGGAGACATGGAATTAGAATGCCCATAACAGGCACGTACGGGGTGGCTAACATTGCCGATGCTCCTCCCCTGATGTGCCTGCCAAATCCAGCAACTGCAGGATGGCGCCTTTCGTCGGCACCCGGCTAGTGTCGGCTTCCCCACCCATCAAACGGACCTTCCCCAGAGTGCGGAATTGGGATGGGGTCTGTGAATAGCCTGAGCAAAAGGATGTACCGACACAATGTGTTAACCAGCGCCAACGTCATAATTTCTTACAAAGGTCGAGGTCAACTGTTTAAAGATAAAGATCCCCCGGGCGTTTGGCTTTACATGTCCTGATGCCCACATAGAATTCGTTATATCGAAAAGACACGCTGGAACCCACTACGAAAATGATATAAAGATATATTGACAGGGTCCAAGATGCCAGTCACCAAGTTCGACGTCCAGGAGAGATACCGGTATCAATGCGGGTTCAACTCGTACCTTGAGTACGTACCGCTTATCCCCTTAGCTGCCCCTTTCCCTGCTTGCCCCGCCTCGCCTGCGTTTGTCTTCCGAAGCCCCCAGCGTCTGGGGCGACACTAGAAGAAAACTGACGCTTCTCTCCACCTCTAACAGATCAGAAGCCGTGCCCGGCGCCCTGCCCGTGGGGCAAAACTCGCCGCAAAAGCCGCCGCTGGGGCTGTACGCGGAGAAGCTGTCGGGAACGGCGTTCACGGCGCCCCGGGGCGAGAACAAGCAGACTTGGCTGTACAGGATATTGCCTTCCTGCGGGCACCCGCCTTTCGCCGCCGCCGCCGCCGCCGCTGCCGCCGAAGATCTCGAGGGCGACGAGCGCGGAGATGGTAAAAGCGGCGGAAAATTGTTGAAAGAGCTCCATTCGGACAAGTTGCAATATTTGCCGAACCAGATACGCTGGGATCCTTTTGAGCTTCCTAGCGCTGGCGGGGCGCAAGAAGGAGACAACGGAGAAGAAGAAGAAGAAGAAGAAGAAGAAGGAGGGGGCCAATGTCCGGATTTTGCATCTGGACTCAGACCCCTTGGCGGAGCAGGGGACCCGAGGATGAAAGACGGGCTGGGGATTTATATTTACGTGGTTGGGAGGGACATGGACGAGAGGAGTGCTTTTTATAGCGCAGATGGAGACATGTTGTTGGTGCCCCAGGAAGGAGCCCTGGACGTGAGAACAGAAATGGGGCATTTGCTGGTGAGGCCGATGGAGATTGCGGTTTTGCCCAGGGGCGTGAGGTTCAGGGTTGATCTGGTAGGGAACGATGAGAGCGGAGGGGGGAAGGGCAAAAGGGCGAGAGGCTACATCTTGGAGATCTACCACGGGCACTTCAACTTGCCGGAGCTGGGGCCGATCGGGTCGAACGGGCTGGCTAATGCGAGGGACTTTCAAGCCCCTGTTGCCAGGTTCGACGAAGAGCATGGCGCCACGGCGGGGAGCCGGGACGCCCACGGCGAAAAGACGGCCGGGTGGACCGTCACAACCAAATTCAACAACACCCTCTTCTCCACCGTCCAGCCATTCACGCCCTTCGACATAGTGGCGTGGCACGGGAACTACTACCCCTACAAATACGACTTGGGAAGGTTCAACACCGTCGGCACCATCTCTTACGACCATCCTGACCCTTCCATTTTTACGGTGCTCACTGCTTCTGGCTCGGAGAAGCACGGCAAGGGTACCGCGCTGGCGGATTTCGTGATTTTCCCCCCAAGGTGGCTTGTGGGAGAAGATACTTTCCGTCCGCCCTACTTTCACAGGAATACCATGGCCGAGTTTATGGGATTGGTGGGGGGCGAGTACGATGCGAAGAAAGGAGGAAAGGGAGGGTTTGTGCCGGGAGGAGCGAGCTTGCATAATGTGATGAGTGGGCATGGGCCTGACGGGGGAACTGTCGAGAAAGCCCGGGTGGTGGAGGAAGGTGGGCAAAAGCCGCAGAAGGTTGGGGAGGGAGGCATGGCGTTCATGTTCGAGACGTGCTTGATGCTTGGAGTGACTAATTGGGGGCTTGAGAGGTGCAAGAAGGTGCAAGGGAAGTACAGCGAGGAGAGTTGGGGAGGGTTAAAGGTTTATTGGAAGGGAACTGAAGGGAGGGAGGTTAGGAGTCATTTGCTGTAAAGCGAGGCCAACACGGGATGTTTGTGCTCTTGCTCTTGTATCTCAGTGGAGGTGGGTAGTATCAGGTTTCTGTCACTTTCCCCTGGAAGAGTAGAGAGGGATATCAAGGCACAGCGGGCCAAATACGCACAAAGAGTAGCACTGAAGAATGTCCATCACAGGTATTGGAAGACCAAAAATTTCAATTGGGTATCAGGAACGGTCTAGAAAGACCTCCGTATATACGCCTGTAGTGTTTCCGCCCGTGAAGGACTAGTATAATATGTACTAGTATGCTTCCACGGACGTACTCAGCGACGTATAGTTCCATGTCCCAGTCCCCCCTATGTCCCTTCCGCAAGCATAGCAAGAGCAAAAAGGAAAGCGGGGCTAAACCCATTCCTCGCTCCTCGCTGATCATGTAACTACCTAGTGTGCATGCCATAATTTGCAGTACCACCCCTTCCGTATACCACTTCCCTTTTTTTTTTTTTCCGAGTTTTCTTTTGCCCCGCCTGAACCACAGTGGGATTTCAGTGATCGAGCCTTAACGCAAACGCCGATGGCGAGAGACCGGTCCGGAACCACCCGTCATAGATATTTCTCCCTCCTGCCTCCACCCCAAGTCCCCTCGGCGGTATTTGCCTTCCAGTCGCCGGGGTCGAGAATCGTGGTGCTGCCTGGGCGGCGTTCCTACTTCTCGTTCTCACGCTCGCAGCCCTCCTCCTCTTCTTCGTCGCCGTCTTCTCCCTGCTCGCCCCCCGCGGTGCTTCCCCCAGGGGCAGCGGAAGCATCGACTCCGGACATGGAAGCGCCATCCGATTTCCAGTCGGAATCAGAAGACAGATTCACCTCCGACCCTGCCCCCTGATCGTCGGTCATGTCCACATCTATATCCATATCCTGATGCTCAGGCTCGGGATCGACGTACATGTAATAGTAGACCAGCTTCCCATTTTCGTCCTCGAACGAGAAACGTTCCTTTTTCCTCTGCTTCTCCTCCTCCGGGGGGTGGGACGTCGTCGAGGGAGGAGCAATATCGCGGCGGCCCGTGGTGCAGGTGCGCTCCTGCCCGGCGACGGGAGCTGCGTCTGCGGTGGCGCTTCCGCTTCTCCCACCGGCACCCGTGCCGGCTCCACCCGTCATCGTCGCGGGGCCGGAGGCAGTGGCTGGGGCCTGAGCTTGAGCTTGGTCTTGGGCCTGGGATCGGACCTGGGCTTGAGCGGACGAACCATAGCCGTAACCCCAGCCGGCGTAGTCCTGCGGCCTGTGGTAAACCCAGGTGCTGCTCTCCCCCTCGGCCACGATCCTTAATTCCTCCGCCATCTCGGGGGCGCGATCGCTTTCTTCCACCTCGTCTTGCCGCGTAAAGGGGAACCATTGAACGGACGTGAACATTGAAATCTTGGCTTCGAGGGAAATGCCGTCGTCATCATCTTCACCATAATCATCATCTTCTTCTTCTTCGTGTCCTTCTTGTCCTTCTTGTCCTTCTCGTCCTTCCTCGTTGTCCTGTGCGCTGCCCCCCTGGGAGCGTCGAAGAGCGTACGCGGCGCTGGTGCAGGAGGGAGGGAAAAGCTTCTCCGCCACGCAGGACATCTCCTCCACCACCCCGGGCACCGCAACGACGACGGCGTCCCCAGCGCCAGCATCCTGGTTCTCATCCTGGTCCTGGCCGCCACGATGGGGCCTCTCGAGGGCGAGCAGCCACCTGAACCCCTTCGAGACCTGCCTGGCCCAGCCCTGCCACTCGTCCAGCTCCAGGCAGATCCTGACCTGCTTCTCGGCCTCGGAAGGCGCGGCCGGGAGCAGGGACCCCAGCATCTCGTCGTGCTTCTGGGCGAGGCGCCGGCGCGAGTCTTGCCACGTCCAGGGCGAGTTCGCCGCCAGCGCCTCTTGGATCTCCGCCGCGGGCACGAGGCGGTACAGCTGCGCGTGCAGGTACATGAGGAGGGCCCAGTGGTGCCTGAGGTTCTGGGCGTAGGCGGGCGAGTGCGGTCGGGGGGCCGATGCGCCGGGGGGAGCATGCGGTGCAAGCTCCGGGGAAACGCGCCGGCCCTCCTGCGTCGTCCCGGGCTGCTCGGCCGTGCCGACCGCCGCGAAGTACGGGGACGTCTGGCCCCTCCCCTTTGGCGGTGCGTCCGCTGCCCCCTCCCCCGCGGAAGGAGCGTTGGAGACGGTGCTCCCGCCGGCTCTGCGGCCGTCTTCGCGTCCGGCAAGATACTCCCACCAGTAGCCGGGAAGCACTTCCTCCCCCCTGTGGTCGTTCATCCTCCACCTCTTGTGGCTCCTGAGGGTTATCTCCGAGTCGCTCGCGGGGAGCAGCTGGCGCGCGTAGATGGCTTCGTAGAGGCGCATGGAGAGGCTGATCATTCCGTCGAGGATCTTGCCGGTGTAGTACGTAGTCTTGACGCGCTTCGGAGTAAGGTCCCACAGGAGGGCGCGGCAGAGGGCGAGAACTACCTTGTCGTTTTTGTAGGTTGGCACGAGGGTGGAGGCGGGAGGAGGTTGCGCCGAGGACAGGAAGCAGAGCGGTTGGAGGTGCTGCTGCTGCTGCTGCTGGGCATGCATCGTGTCCGCTGGAGGCGGGAGTGGAGCAGTTCCCAGATCTACTGGTGCAGGGCTCGATGGTGGTGGCCTTGGAGTTTCTGGCCTGTCTTGAGGCTGGTCGTCCTCGGGTAAAGGCATGTTGCAGGTGTTGTGAGGATTCATTCTTGCCGATTTTCTTGATGTTGCCTCAAGGTTTCCCAAAGCTTTTTGGAGGGCGTGATAGCTGGCAAAGCCGAGTATGGCGAGCCTGTGTCGAGGGTTGAATAGAGGCTCTGCTCAAACTGGGAGTGAGGTATTGCTCGAGGGTCAGCAATTTTGGTGGCAATGAAGAGGTAGGGTTGTGTTGTGGAAGCAGAAAATCGTGAGGTGAGGTGCGCAAGGAAGCTATAAACCAAACAAAGCAGCCTGCTGCGAGAGGGGAAAGGCAATCGCTGGCGATGCGATGGCTGGAGAACGTTCCGGATGGCTTCCAAAGGTTCCGCGATGTTCCGGAAGGCTTCAAAGGGTTCCAAACCCCTGAAAGCGGGTCCAGAAGTTTGAGGATAGTTCCGGGAGGCCGAGGAAGGTTCCGCAGTGGCCCAAAGACACAACATATAGATATCTAAACTAGAATAAGCCCGCGGTAGGTTGAAAATGCGGTAAGAATGTTGTATGTTGACCGCGAGGTCAAGGATGCTTCCGAGATGCTCTAAAGACTCTGATGTGTAGGAATAAGAACAATGGGACGCCCACAATGGATGAAGGAAGAAGCAAAGATATTTGGGATGGAAAGAATGAAAGGCAGCGGGGTAGGCAGTATATGGGCTGAAGGGGAAGACGAGCGAATTTTCGGCCGGGGAGCGAATGTGGCCTCTCTGCTCCGTGGAAGATCATTGAACAAGTGTGCTATGTGAGGAAGGACGAAAGCCGTTCTTAGTGACAGTCACAAGACATCACGGGATGCATTAGCTTCACCGAGACCACGGACTATGAATCACTTGGGACTTTGAGACTTTGAAAGAACTTCTAACAGAATTGATTATCTGAAATCGATCGGTACATAATGAAGTGAGTAGAAAATGGAAATACACTACACAAGATCTCAATACAGTCTGCCTGTCGAAATAATAGTTGCCGTCTGGAGACAAAGATATAGCGGACTACGAAAAGCTTGCTAGTAACACTGATTTACGGCTTCGAGCGACAAGGATATCAGATATCCGGCTAAATGATTAGAAAGTACAATGTTCAGGATTTTGTGCGGAGGTCAAGTTGACAGCTACTATGTCGGATTCAACAGGCAAGCTGTCTCATAGCGGTAAACGCATGAACAATAATGAACCGTGCACGGCAAACTGAAAAGAGGGAGAGACAAATAGACAAGCAAGGGATTAGAAAGCGAAGCGTTTAGAGTCTGCTGCCTAGACATCAAGCTAGACACAAAGCTGGACCATACCATGCGAGATCCATATATTCTCGCATGTCTGATAAAATATTTGATATAACAGCATGGGAAAGAAAGCTGAATAGAACAGTGAGCCATTCCTTGTGCTTATCCACCTACAAGCGCTTTCGTGGTCTCAGACCTGGCGTTGCAGCTGACAGCTGTATCTTCAGATTAGCTCCAGGGACATTGTGGTCTACTGAGTTTAGTATATGTTAATCCAATTAAATGCCTCAAGGAAGTGTTAATAATTGTACAGCTGTTTATACACCAGTGTGTGGTCAGATTACCTTGAGTGAATCCAAGCCGTACTGATGCATTTATCCTATAGTCATCTCCATGTGTCACACATATCAAAGTACACCTGTTAGATAGAAGTCCTAAATCATCTGGCAAAATTGAACATCCTAGTTCCAAGATG
Organism: Zalerion maritima; assembly: GCA_022664585.2. Lineage (NCBI taxonomy): Eukaryota > Fungi > Ascomycota > Sordariomycetes > Lulworthiales > Lulworthiaceae > Zalerion > Zalerion maritima. The sequence goes on along the minus strand of JAKWBI020000196.1, from coordinate 49,822 downwards.
CCGTGATGAAATTTGTCCCCTATATACTATTCCGAACCCTCTGTTCTATGGCGTCGGTCCAGGAGGAAGCGTAAGGTACATCGCAGTAGCAGCTTAGGAAATCACGGGAATGACGGGAATGACGGAGTTCAACTCCAGCGATTCACATTCGCACGTATATTTGGATTTCGAGAAAACATGATGATTTTCACACTACCTACGGGGAGGAGCTCAGGTATCAGCCCATTCTAAGCAACCAACAAATAGAAGTAGCAATAATGCAGCTGAGCAATTCCGATGTCTTATATATGTTCCTAGGTCATCTTTCTGTTTCATCCCATTCTCTCTAGCGTTTTTTCTCCGTCTATAGCCTTGCCGAAACCCCTTGAAATAACGTCCGCTCTAAGACTGGTAATGGCACTATAAACACACTCATCGTAAGCCACAAAACCACACAATATCACATGCACCAGACACGCATCTCTAATTCAATATCCATTTCCAACCCCAACTCAAAGCAACAACTAAGGTCTCAAGTTCAAGGTGCTTGCTTACTTACACTCCTTCCCGTCGGCCGCGTCATCCTCCCCATCCCACCCCTCAACCCTAAACCTAAACGTCTTATCCCCCTTTCCTCTGGGTACTTTCCTCCCCCAGGCATCCCAGAGCGCTCGTTCGGTAAACCTCACATTCCCCTCCCAATCCACGAGCAGCACCGTCTGCCTTTGCGTGCCATAAAGTCCCGTAGCGAACCCTTGCATGTTATCCACCTTACTCTCAGCTTCAGTGCTCGGCTCCTCGAAGCCCAGCCCATCCTCTCCAAGTTCCTCCTCTTTCGGTGCGCTGGCCCTAATATCCTCCATCTCCGCCAGGTGCCTTTTGTCCCCAATGGGCGGGATAAACACACTCTTCTTCAAACTCATGATGTACTCCTCGAAACCCCAGCTAGGGTCTCTCGGAAGAGTATCCTTGTCTAATATGCCAAAGAGCCCCTTCACCAATTCGTCTTCGCTCATGCCTTGCTGCTGATCTTTCTTCTCCGCTTCCTCTTCCACAAGATGCCTCAGCATCTTCTCACCGTTGGCAATCTTGGGCCATACCTCCGTATCGCCGAAGCACGTGTTGCTTAGACCGAGAGTTTCGCCCCTATTCTTCCCGATGCGTGGCACTTGGTCGGCGCAGTCGTACCGGTTGCTTATTATGGCGAGAGGCTCCATATTTTTGGGTTCGCCTTCGCCCTTGCTCTTTTCCTTGCGCAATTTCCCGCACATCAAGCTAAATCCTCCTACTCCCTTCACACCACCATCCCTGAGCATCTCTTCCACAAACTGGTCAAGCGACATCTCGGGAGCAGCCGCCATCCAGGCAGTTACCATACCGCCTCTCGATCGTGCAGCATGGATCGGGTGCGCAGCATCGTGAGTATCCATCTCGCGATAGTTTGTTAGCACCGCAAAATTTCCACCCTTCGTGATTCCCAGCCACGTGCCGCGTTCCGCTCGCTGGAGATCCCTTGACGAGAGAACAGAAATAGTCTTGGGTTCCGGCTTTTCGTCGCCGTTCGCGGAGGCATCGCTTCCATTGCTGCTGGCGTTGACTTTCGGGATATCTAGTTCTCGAGGAAGCGCAACATTCGACAGCGGGCTGGGTCCCTGTGGTTGCGGCGAGTGGTGATAGTCGAAAGTTTCCCTTGCCGGACTAGAGCTCAGCGGCGTTGGCGCGGCAGAGTTTACGCTTGAGCTAGGAGCCGTCGAATTGGCCTCGCTCACGAAGGTGCTGGCCGACGCGGAGCTGGGGGTGGACAAGGATACCGGGGGACCCGTAGCCACTGGTTTCGGCAGTGTCTTCCACCAGTGTGGCCGGCTTGTCGGGCGCAGGATGAACTCGTCGCGATTATCTATCATGATGAGTGCATAGTCGGGATGCGCCGTCGTGAGCAGCACGATGCACATCTTGCGGCAGTATAGGTTATAAAAATGAGGGCGTTTTTGAGTATCGTCCTCACGGTGACGGTAGGTGTGTGGGGTCGGTATGCGTCGGTGAGGACGTCTGGGAACCGTGAAGCGGAGAACGGCTGCAGGCCGGAGCCGACGGTGTGGGGTAGTGGCAGCAAGGTAGGGGGTGGCTTCAATCCCGACAGGAGATTGCCAGCTGTGACGGAATAATAGGAATTGTATGAAAGCCCTCGTGCAGAATAAATTCTATAGGTATATTTCGTCGTCTAGGTTGGATTTTGCCCTTTCGACGGTAGTCCAGTCGTTGTTGGTTGCTTGAATACTGCGGGAATGGCTGAGACGCCTGGTGGCACTGTCTCGGCCGTTGCTAGCTATGGGTTTGGAAAGCAGGCGGCAGATGGAGGTGTACAGTAGGTAGATCTTCGAATCCAAGACAGAGGGTCCAGGGAGTACTGAGAAACGGGTATGAAATATGCCTGCGAATGGAGGAAAGATTGTTGAAAATCCTGGAAGGGTACCAGGAACAGCAAGTAAAATAAAGTTGACGGGAGGCAACGGCGTACGAATACTCTTTATACTGGGGCAACATGGACCAAAATTTTGTGCGCCTCCAACCCTCCCACATGCACTTTCGTTGCGCATTCACACCATGCATGACGACTAGAAACCCATTCCTGCATACTCATGCATCCGCCCTACCTGTGTCTTATGCCAGTATGCATGATCCACTGTTCGCGTCCCAACCGAAATGCCCCGGGCAGATTCAGCAGGCTCAACATTCAAAGTCATTACCCCTCGTCAGCACTAACTTCTGTCAGAAGGAGTCCTCTAGAAATTTCATGCTGGGGTGTTTAACAATCCCTTGCCAAACCGTCCCCGCCCGGTAACCCGACGCCACCCAGCTCTCGTGACCGTTTCCCGCACGGCAGTCACCCCATAGCTTGGGGCACTGCTATACTGTATGTCGGCTAGCCTCTACGGTACGCTGCCTTGTCCAGAACAATGGGGGTGCCCAGTACCATGCGGCTACTGCTACCTCGGCAGAAACGACTTCGTCCGCCTCCCATGATCTGATGCATGCCACCTCACGTCGAGAAAATTTATCGCCAGCATACCTCACCGGGATTGGTCGAGATACAGTCCCAGAGACAGTCTTTACATCTTTTGTGTGCCCAACGCTAGGTGCAAGGCCGTCACCGCCTGTTGTGAAGTTCGGCCTGCATCCCGACCGCGAACGAACACCAGCTGGCTCACATCAAATATTCCAGGAGAAGACTAGCCCATGTGGGTAAGTGTGTATATTGGCAGATATAGACCGGAAAGCGGGCCCCGGCGTTTCCTGCTTGCCTGCATCCCGAGTTATCGGTGAGCCAAGACTCTTCTCGGCTGCATCTATCTGCATCTGTGCCCCACAAGCTTTCACTTGCGACCTCCAACGTGTCTATCATGCCCACGCGGCAGCCAGGACATCGCAAAGAGTATGGTTGACGGACAGAACGCCCCCGTGTCTCAAACCGGTTGGGAACCCAGAACTGTTGCCAACGGTGCATCCCGAATTACGTTCCAAACAAGCCATCGGGGCTGACCTAGCAAAAGGCCGTCTTGAGAGTCTCGTCTTTCGTGAAGCGAACATAGTTGTTGTCCCCCATGGGCAACATGTTGAGGGCAGTACCATCAATTGGGGACTTGTCGATGTAGGTTTGCGGCTCCGAAGATATTTGGAAGTCGGAGATGTAGGCGTATCGAAAATAAATCGGAGACGCATCCCCAGTGTGCTCCGTGTCGTTGGATGAAGAGAACTTTGACGCCTAATGAACCAGATATTGTCCTTGATCAGGGTACTACATAGTATCCGGGGCCCATACCATAGCGGCCGATTCATTTTTCACCACGACCAAGCGCTCATCGACCCAATTCACCAAATCAGTGCTCTCCCACACAAAGATGCCCTTGGATCCCTGTCTCACTGCGACATCCTAGCTTGTCTAGAGAAATCATTAGCTCTATTCTAGCAAGTGGTTGGTGGTAGAGTACAACATATGGGCAACTCACTTCCGAGATATTAAGACCTGTTCCAAGGATATGCCACTTCTTGCCCACTTCATCTCTGCCGCCAACGACGGTCGCCGGGTCTCTCACGCCCCCCGTCCCTTCTGTCGGGGTCATGACGGGATCCCCATCATTGAGAGCAGTGAAAGATGTTGGGTTGTTCCTATCGCTTAGGTAAAAGTAGACATACGGATCAGCACTCAAAAAGAAAGCACCTAGATATCCCACTAGGCTGTCGCTGACGCACGGTTTTCCGCCATGGCCCTTGAAATCAAGGCTCTGCACCGGCATTCCCAAGGCCACCGTGGGAAAAAAGTAGCTCCATTCTTTCTCAAGACCGACTGCTACCACCACTGCTTGGTTGATAATGTTTCCTATTGCGCCTATTCAGATCTATGCCCAGTAGGAGAGAGGGCCAAGCTTTGTCGCTGGAGATACCATCACCAACTACACTTCTAACATTGTTTGATGAGTACGGAATCTAACTATATACCTTCCCGCTCGGCAAAGTTGCCTTTGCACAACTGTTGTTAAAATCTGGCATTCGCGAGGGCGCGGGCGGGTTGTAGTTTGCCCACCAACCGAGAAAATGGCGGAATAATTTACGGGCGGCTTAGGACTAAAGTCCTTTCTATATGGGTCCTTCAAACCCATTCTCGATTGGGAAATGCAATGTATGTTCCGTTTCTAGCTCTTTCGCCGCTTTATTTGTACGGTCGCTATGGAAATGCCGAAATAGAGGAAACGCTACATTGGTGCGGTTGACGCAGTCAAGCTACATGCGGGGGTGCGCGCCCAAAAATCTAGGGTAAATACAAGTTCAACCTGGTTGATCCCGGCCCACCATGAAAGAGAGTTGACGGGCTACTTCTCTCGACACGAGTTCTTCCGGCTATTGCTGACCAAGATCACGGTCTTCGACCGTATGGTTGTCTGTGGTCGAAAGTAGACCTAAGGGTGACCAGCTAGACCCAGACGCGAACATATTGTGAACCATGGTACTATAAGCCCTATCCCAGGTATCTAGTTCATGAGTTTCGTCGACGAAAACATGTTTTGTAGGTCCTTCCAATTCCGAGGTCGCTACAGAGACGTCGGCCGAGAACTCGTGGAATGACCTTTTTGACGTTTGTACCTGGAGGCTTAGTTGTGTGGTATTAACAGAAGTATCCGATTGAGAGTCATCTTGAATCACGATGACTTCTATTTTCTTCGAAGCTGGTATCTCCCCGGTTCCCACCATTTTAGGAGGGTCAGAATCAACACTTTGTGGAGGGTCGGTGGAGGATGTGTTGAGATCGTCATCGAACGATGCATTCGTGGCTTGTGAGTGTTGGGACTGTCCATGTTGAGTATTATTGGCAAGGGATAGTGCACCCTCCTGAATGTCAACATCATGCTTGAAGGTTTTTCCTGAGCAGAATGGGCCGTATAGTTTGGCGATGGAAGTTCCCTCCTGTATCCATTGCTTCGGGTCGACGGTACATGGCCAGACATCCCTCGGCTTTAGCGAGTGAACGAGGTGGCACTGCTCCCCCCATGATGAATGGCGGGCGTACGGGAACGTGATGAATTTTGGGAGATCCGCCTCGCTGGGACCGGCTTTAGGTAAACGGTTACTGGCATTTTCTCGAATTCTAGACAGCAGGGAATCTAGAGCCTCTCGAACAGTGGTCTCACTTTGATCATTGAGATTATCAACGTCAAAATCGAGTCCCAATGGCCTACCTACTCTTTGTGTATTGGCTAGGACAGAGTGGAGGGTAGGGAGGAGGTCATCAGGAACTGGAACTTCCTTATTCTTGATTCTGGATATGGTCAGTATGCCGGTGGGGTGGTGGAGAAGGGATTCTAATAGCTTACGTGTCCAGGAAATTCCCAAGTTCCTGGGCAGAGATTTCCACTTCTCGTTCAAGATCATCGCCTCCACCCCCCACACCAACCTCGGTGACACTTCGGCCGCTCGGCAAGCGGGTGACAACTGGTTGGATAGTCACAACAGGATTGTTCTTGACGATGTCGCAGACGTTACCCTTTTCGCAGCTATGGATGCGAACATCGGTTCTTTCAGTGAGACAACCGGGGTGGTCGGTATTGCCGCAACGGAAGCCTATCAAAGCCGGAGCCTCTTTGGTGTGATGAAAGGAAGGGCTGAACTGATCTCGAGATGATTGGGTCCGGAGACATGTATACATGCGATGTTTATACTCATCAACGTGGATGCGAGAGTTTAGTGCTTTTGCCAAAGCAATCCAAACTTCTTCATACCCGTACGTCCATGCTTGGACATAAAAAATGGTTTCTGGGGGATACTTGGCAACTTTGGTCAACAATTCCTGCAAGCCTTCGGACTTCGTTTCAAAGTTGATGTCGTCGGTAAAGGAGTTGTCAATATACAAAGTGTCGAGCACCCTGAGTCCGGCTACATATTGGGTTAGGCAGGGGCTTCGAATAATCGTGTTGACCCACCACGGCTCACTTCGCATGTCGCCAGTATATAAGGCTGCCGCAGACGGAGACTCGAATACTATGTTGAAGGTGCACGTTAGTTTCAGGACAAGCTGAGGCCGAGGCATTTTTCTCACAGAACATGACAGAGCCAGGACAATGGTTGGCGTCCAGGAGCGTCACTTGTAGCGAGTTCCCCGGAGATAACTTGAGGGTGACCGGCGTTTCGAGTGGTAGCGGTTTTAGAATGTTTCTCAGATGCTTGAATGTCTGTTTTCTGGCTTCGATGACCCCCTTGGCGAGCAGGATACGGGCAGGATACTTCTCCAGTCTCAACAACATTTCACGGGTGGCTGGCGAGCAGTACACACTACATGAAAGGTTAGAAAAAAATAATGGATATCAACTACCTGCAAGGGTAACACAATCTGCGTACAATGGGGACTTGAGAGACTCGAGACCAGCCAAGTGATCACTGTGAATGTGACTGAGGAAACATGCGAGCGGAGGCGGGCGATCCTGGTGTAGTCGGAAGAAATCAACTGATAGACAGTCAGAATAGTAGCGAAGACATCAACAGTCAAAAGGAGACAAACCCCTGATATCCGGAAACTCGTGGACGATCCCGTTGAAGGTCGACATGGCGATGCTGTCGCCTTTCAGATTCACAGGTTGTTGGAGTATCGCCTCAGGCTCTCTAGATTCCTTATCATGGGAGACAGGTTGTGTTTTACTGTCAATTGCGGTCAATTGCGGTCAATTGCGTGAATAGTGAGAAAGATTTGGAAGTAGTTCAGCAGCTGACTTCTCAGCCATTGAGCCTTAAAAAAAAAGTATTGGAAAGACCTCTCCCATAGGCAGGCGCTACTGACTACCTGCCTTTATACCGATGAGCCCAGATGAATTTGGAAAGTGCGACTCCGATGGATCAGGCAGACGTGGTTCCCTGGGACGTCATGCACGTGAATGACGCGCGCTCACGTGCCCAGCTTTGAATCTCCACCTCGCAAGCTAGCACTATCTTGACTATATTCCTACCTTGATACCAGGCATTCGGAACACCTCAGCAAGTCAGGATTTCCCAAAAACAAGAGGAAAGCTCCAGCATTCTCAGTTGTTTATACTGTCCTGTGATACGATATGAATGCTCGAGGGTTTTTATGCTTCGTGGTGAAACGTTTCATGTGCAAGGTTCCTCGATTAGATGAACCTGCACTTTACATTTGCAGTTCGTCGTCCAGTCCTTTAAAAAGTAAGGGTCATCGAAGTTTGAACGGCTGCACTCTCCTCCTCACTTTTATCGTTGCTCCTACGTCTGGGATAACCGTTTGTCCTATGAAATTTGGCTTCGGCTTCCCCGCTAGAGGGATGACGTCATAGTTCAGGAGCAAATACGCGAGTATCATTTTGAGCTCGTGTGCGACAAAGAAGCGCCCGGGACTGATAGACAACGAAGGCAGGAACGGTCGGTCAGTGCGTGCGCAATTCGGAGAGGGAGGGAGGCAGTGCTTACCAAGTATGTCTTCCATGTCCAAACGGAAAGTGGTTCTCGCTCGTTGTAACCATTCCCATCTTGGCCATCTTTAGGGTCTCGGCTGGGTCCGTTCCCTCCCTTGCAGCAGACTCTTCCCTTTGTCGGCTGAACCGGAAAGCATCATACTCGTTAGGATCATCTCCGTACAGCTGCTTGGAATGGTGGACTCCTGAATAATTAAGGACCGTGTAGGTCCCCTTGGGAGCGTGCCATCCTTCCGTCTCGTTCGTAATCCCCTCATCCGCAACAACCATCCTCTCGACCAAGGTTGCACTGAAGTTGGAACACCGCTGGCTTTCCCGGATTGAGCTATCGGTCTTATACAGCTTCTGGAGCCCAGCCTTTGTCCACTGTCCACCTTCGTCGGCAAATACCCTGGCCAGCTCGTCTCGAATGCCCAGAACATACCCCTTGGCCGGGTCGGTCGAGAAAAGATCGAGGCATAGTGAGTGCCCCGTTAATGCCGTCGTGTGGATTGCTGCAAAGTTTATGGGCAGTAACCGCTTGCTGACCATGGTCGGGTTCCACTCATGCGCATTCCCTTCCTTCTTCGCCAGCTTCAGCGTCCAGGAAATATAGTCGTCGGGAGGCTGATACTTCACAAAGTCGGGATCCCCTGCATCTTTTCGCTCGAGAGCATGTTGTCTCTCCTTGATGAGAGGAAGCGTGAGCCGGGATGACTTCTTCCAGTACCTCCAATTGTCAATGGTGAGGATGCGTGCAACGATAGGATGTAGCACCTTGGGTGTCAGGTTAAGAATGAGGTTGTTTCGGATAAGCAGGTTAGTAAACTTGACCATCCAGGACAGATACTCGTCGTTCCGATTTAACGGCTCCCCAACCAGCATCCTGTTCGTCACGATAGGGATGATGGTCAGCCAGGCATCCCAAATATTGATGTGTCTCCACTCGTCCGGATCGGTCCCAAATGCCTTGTCGACCGCATATGCCACTTCCTCCTGCATCGTCGGAATCAACTTGTTCAGCGACCGGGCCAGATTCTTGTGGATGACCTTGCTGTGGAAGTCTGAATCGACAAATGCGGGGTCGAGAAAGTTGTACCCTGTACGCAAGGTGGACTCGTGCGCAGCGACAATCGAGAGGACGTGGTCTGGCTGGTTCAGCATCCACATTGTTTGCGACTGCGGTAACACAATGTCCGGCGGCTTGCTGAGGATGCGAGGTGTCACGAAGGACTTCCCATTGGCTCCATACTGTTGATAACAAAAGCCCAGAGGTCAGCTTGAGGTGCTCCCCCTGCCATACAAGATTTGGTGAAAGGGCAGCATACCTTTTCGTATCCTTCGAGAATCCATTTTGAGAAGTTTGCGGGATAATCGATCAAATTCCTCGCCGAGCCTACTATTCCGCGACCGTGTCCAACAGTTGGGAGGTTCGGATACGTCGGCGTAAGAACGACTAGCTCGAAAAACAGCGAGATGACAAAAAAGACAGCGGCGGCCACAAAGAGCTTGCCCGCCGTCAAGGACTCCAGGAAAATGGATATAATGCTGGACATGTCTGCGGTTCAGATGGAAGAATGTCCAATCGTGATAAGAGAGCCGTAAATGAACAAGAAAGAATAAAAATCAAGAGAAGGGGACGGCCTGACTTTTTATCGGCGTGAGGGGCTCTACGAGCGCCGAGATATCTAGGACAAGCTGAGCTTCGATCGTGTCTTGGTGCTTACGCCCCCTGCTGCGATTGCAGAATGGTGAACGTCCGCTACAACAAATTCAGCTTGACGGCGCTAAACCCAGAAGCGCATCGGTGGGGGGCGGTACCAGACATCGCCCTCAGCCCTATCAATTCTATAGTGTACGCCGTGGGTACATAGGTCATAGAATTCCCTCTCTCATGCTACCACATCGTAAGCAAAGGAAGCTGCAAGTCATGATTTGTCGATCTCTATATTCCTTTGGTTCTTTCCTGTGTGTGTCTGCCCGTTACGAATTAGCCAAGAATATTTTCCCAACAAAATTCCAAACCGCCCCCAATGACCGACAGTGCTACTGTAGGTGATCGTGACACATTTTTGTCTTTCTACGCATAGGAGTGAGCAACCACATTTCAGCCACCATCATGACAATCGAAGGAGGCGGTATTGCCCTCGAAACGTATGTTTCTCCTATCCAGAGACAGATCCTTCTCACATTTGCTAGCAATCATTGAAACTTAGCTCAACAGTGGCGCAACGGTGTGCATGGTGTTTCAAATTCAAGTGGGCCACTCTATGTATCAAAAAAAGAGAGATTATCAATTGCAAAGAATACTATCAAGGGGGAAATAATTGTACTTGGGCCTGTACACTCAAGATTCATATAACCTCCCTCTAGTAGGTAGGCACTTCTCTTCACGAGGTAAGAGACATGCTCCTCATTCTCGCTATTTCGTCCCCTAAATCCACATCCGTAACTAGAATGCTCGGGGTGCTCTTTCGCCTAGCCAAGACATCTTCGCCTATGTCCATTAACCTCAAACCCTTCGATTGTTCTATCAGCTGCTCTACGACATATTCGTGAGTGCTCTTTCTCAAGGTCGCGATGAAACTTTTGCCCACTATCTGCTCCCACTCCCCTATTTTTTCGAGGGTAAGTCGAGGTTTCGTGGTAAGACTTTGGATACCGATCCCCGAGAGATATGCTTCTATCGAGACTTTTACTTTGTACTTTCCGTCCTTACTTGTCTGTTCGTGAGAGCCCACATATGCGCCATCGCCAGTCATGGGTGCTTCTTTGATGAAGTGACACGTGGTGAGGGTGCTCTCAGACTTCATTCTCAGAAGAATATGAAAGTATAACACACTTACTGAGGGATCGAAGGCAGAGTCGACGATGGCGACAACCTCGTTGCCATCAGTAAATGACCAAGTGCTTCCGACCTCGGCGCCGAGATTCTCTGGACATCCGTGCTTGGGAGAGAAGAACTTGGCCCCCGGGGAAGTGTGACAGCATCTTATAGGATTTTTCATGTTACTAGATAGAGGGCGTTGTTGTGCCTCTATGGCATCTGTTATCGGCACTATTTTCCTACCGGGTGCGGCATGGGATTGAGATATGTAACCGGTTTGTTTCTCCATTATCAATCGTGTAGGAAGGTCCAGCTTCGTTTCCTGTTTTGCTACGGATATCGATAGATACAAAGGAGATGTCGAAAATTATGCGCTTGGTGAGTGAGCACTGAAGATTCAAGTTTGTCGTTTTGGCACAATCCCGGGCAGCTGGTGTGTAGAAATAACAGTCGCAATTAAGGTAATTATAGCATCCTACCCTCCGTTGGCAACTACCAACAGTCAATAACAATCTCATTCTACCCATATCAAAGTACATTTGGAAGCCAGCGACCTAAAACCAACAATCTCGAGGGTCAACAAACAAACTTCTTTAACGCGCAGCACTCCTCAAAGAACAATCAGTTCAACAACAAGCCCTGTTCTGCGCCACAAGCATACCTCAACACACAGGCTCTCGATAGCCTGTACTTCCATCAGCCCAGTCGCTATAAGTCCCTATATACCCATTTCCCCTGCAAAGCTGCGGTAAGGAGCTTAGAATGACGGCACGGGAAATCCTCCTCGGCGTCTCTGTATATTGAGGCGTAGAGGTGCCCAGCGTAAGGCACTTAAATGATATCGTGCTACTCCCCTCATAATTTCTACTTCACCACCGTACATGAGTGGTTCCGGTCCCTCAACAGATTCACCACTAGCTCATACTTCAGAACCATATCAAGAAACAACAAAGTCCCTGTTTGCCCTAGAACACCATAGAACGGGAGGTGACCTCCCCCAACGGAGATGCGACCAAGCGTCATTCCCACACCCCAGGAAGTAGAGTCAATCCACCGGCAGGACAGAATTGGGCTAAGCAACTTTGGTCCGGATAGAGCCCCAAAGCTTCCATCATATGTCTCCCTCGAATGCGGGGACGTCTAGCATGTGAAGGCATGAACGGGTAAACCAGATTGGTGGCACCGGAAGAAGAAGAAGACATTGATGATTATCGGTATTGCGACATTCATCTTGACGGTACTGGTAGCAGGAGGAGCCGCGGGAGGTATCATGAGATCAAGTCACGAAACCTCGGCCACAGCATATCAAGATCTCAGCGGGAATACATGTCGGGTTGTGGCATGACGAAGGCGAAACAGAGCGGTTGCGATGGCCTCTAAATGTCAGGACAGTTTGAACGTGTCGAACGACTGGGAGGTCTCAAATACCACGAACGACAACGCCTCGGCTTGGAGCCCGACTGGTAATTGCAATTTGGAAAAGAAATACGAGACATACCGAATACACTAGCGAGTTCTACATATTATATGCTGAAACGGACGGAGACCTATGGTCGCTGGTGGCGAATGTGTCTCAGCCTAGGATACGGAACACCAAATCGCTCTCTCGTTTATTAGGGAACTCGACGGGCCCAGCTTTCAACTCGCAGCATCTCATAGACAAGTGATACTGGCGCCCTCATATTGGTGGGAGACGGCACCGCAAGCAACTCTTCCAACATAGACTGGAGGTTCTTTGCCCAGACAGAGAATAGTAGCTACCTACCATATACCTACGTTCCCATTATAGATAACTCGTGAACTTAGACTGCTCCCTCACACTCCTCTACCAATTGGATATCTTCAGCAGCTGCCAGAAGTCGGACCAGACTTCTGGTACACGCAACCACTCCCACAACTTATTATACCACCACAAACTACAGAGACGCACGATCGAAGAGAGTACAGCAGGTCACATCCCTATCTTCAGACGGCTAGTTGTACTCGATGATGCGCACTCTCGACGATAGGTGCCGGTAAATGAAACATTGCTTCTGAACAAAGTGGTCGCTCCCCGTACTGGATGTGCTTGCCAGCTTGGGAATATAATAATCAGCAGCATTTATGTGGTAGGGAAATATTTATACGTAAATGGGTTCGGGACTGCGTACGATGTTGATTTCCTTGGACGCAAATCCTCACGCTCACAAGATGACCGCCCAGATGTCGATACAGCTATTGCATTTGTATAAGCATCGTAGACCGCCAAGAGTGCCCAACGAGTCTTAAAGAAAGGCCTCAGTTTGAACCGAGGCCGGCCCAGTGCTATAGCCCCGATATTCTGGTGAAATTTCGTCTAATATGTTCATGTGCTGTCAACCGACAAGCGTGCCTTCTACAAAGACTATTCCAGGCTTTAGTTTTAAATGTGAGTTCCGCCAGGACCACTTCTGGCAGAAAACGACGACCATATCCTCAAGGTGGTCTTTCCCCAGCTACAAAATAAAGACAAGTATCTTGTTTGTTGTTGAAGTAAGACCCCTGTGTTTGGCAACGAGTCACGGCGGAAAGAAGGATCGAGAAGACAGGCGGGTAGCAAACAACCCCCGTCCCCCCTGCCGGAGAATTTGATTTGTATAGCATGTGCGACATCTCTTGCTCCTACCTTGGTATGAACCCTTAGCGACTGATACATCCCCCTTGACTACATTTCCCTTGACTAACAATTCCACTTCACCATTTCAAACGATATTGGGCAGCTTTTACTCACTGTGGCACTTGGCCGCCGTATATCGATCATCGTAAAGCAGAAAAATTAGCACGGCGAAGCTAGATACATATCTTCACTTGGAATTATTCTTCCCCGGAAATTTTAAGACCGTAAGTCGGCCGTCACACTTGATTTCTACAAGCTCGTCTCTCCAGACAATGTCCACCCCTCGGTGTCGCCCTCAAACTCGGCTCCCCAGCCCCGGACAACCTATTTAGCCATCTGTCTTTTCGCCTTGTTATATTTCTCCAAAGAATAAAATCTGACACACCACCATTGCAGCTTATGCAGCGCACTCCAGATAGGTCAAATCCGCCATCATCCACCAGTGGCAAGCCGCTCATTCCATCGAAGCGAAAGACTCGCTCAACAGCAGTACCTTTCCTCGATAAATACATGAAGAAACAAACACCAGCAGAGTACAGCGCCGTGGACAAGGGTGTGCCCTGCTTCCAGCATGGAGAATCTAAAAGGTTCTAATGGCGCCGCTGACCCCATCACCGACCCTTCATCGAACGGAAAATCAGCCGATAACGAAGAAAAGCCGAAATCTGCCCAAACGGAGAAGTTTGACGAGATTTATACCAAATATCTTCCCAAGTCGCAGTTTAGCTCAGAATTGCTTCTAAAAGTGGTACCGACAACTACCGCAGACCTCAATCTTGTGAAACATTGTGGTGTGGACAGCATCTACCTCCGCGATGCCCTCATCACACTTAAAGCCGAGACCAAGTTCTTACAGGAAGAGGTACGCAAGGCTGTCATACACGATGCAATGAGTAGAGGGGAATACTATCCTACCATTGTCATCACCACCCCCCCTAGTGCACAAGCTCCAAAGGACGGCTGGTTCAACCAAAGTATACACCGAATCGTCAACAATCTAGGACCCATTGTGGCCCAAGCAATGCTTGACACACTCAGCACAGGAGAGCGGCACAATCACCAAGACGCGTTCAGGATCACTTTAGAACGAACAATGGAGTACTTCAAACAGTTTCTTCAGGAAGCGGGGAAGACAGCGACAGGAAAACTGTTGGAGAAGCCTACAGCTACAACGACAGGAAAGTTGCTGGAGAAGCCGACAGCTACAACGACAGGAGGGTCATTGAAGTTAAAGATGAAGCAACCGACAACTACAGCAGCAGAAGAGGAGGAAAAGTCACACAGAAATGCACATGGCGAAGGGAGGGGAGCAGCAACGCTTCCGCAAGAAAGACCGAACTACTTCCAAATTAACGCCCTAAGAAAGATACTTATCGAAGGTGCATTGGGAAAATGGAGATGGCATATAGAGCTTCTCGTTCGTCAGACCCTGGGAATTTTCGAAGGCTCCCAGTTTTGCGCTGGCCTTGAGCCCCTGACTTTACCCCCCGAAGAAACATTGAATCCCCCGAATGGAAAGAGCGAATACTTGACCAGGATGATTTGTATTGAGTCTGCCAGTTATGTTCGACGCCAAGTTAAGCTCGTCATAGACGCCGAGAACCACAGGGTAATTCCAGCTCGTGATGTGGTGGACGAAATTGTGGATACTGTGGTCGACCAGGTGAGAGGTCACTGCTTCCGATGGCTCTCTGTAGACGACAAGACAAATGGCAAGCCAACCAACATGGAAGACCTACCTGCTACCGATTTGGCCAGCAGAACAACGCTTTCAGTCAAGTTTGATGCCGAAGCACCTGAATCCAGTGTCACAAGAAAGATAAACCCCCGCTTGACGACAGCTGATCTTGTTAGCATCGAGGAAGCTGCGCAAATATCCCGCGATGACACTTTCGCGGTGCTCAAACGCTGTCGACCCATACTACATAAGCAGAACCCGTATCTTCCGAATCCGGGGATGCTAGTGCCAGTTTCATGGTCTAGAGAGCGATGGTGGCCAAAGGGCGGGGATGACTATACCGATATGCAATTTGCTGTCTTTGTCGAAAGGGAGGCCATCACAACTCACTACTGGGTTGGGACGCATTGCGGAGGAGCCGACAACTTGCAAATGAGATGCACTGGGTTTGTGAAGCTCGGTCTTCCAATGGCACAGGGATCATCGCTCGTCATTTTCTCAAGGCAGGACACGATATCCCCGAGGGAGTACCCAAAGCTCAAATACCACATTAACAGCGAATGCACGGCGTCAGAGTTGGGAGACGGTAAGATACACCTATACTTATCTGTGGCCACGATAGAGGATGAACAAGGGCATGGAAAGAAAACCGAAGTACAGTCTGTCATGTACTTCATCGGATTCCGCGACAAGGAAACTTTCTTCTTCTCACGTATTGTTCCTGATCCCTAATTTCTCTGATGCAAGGTGGTGGTTGGGAAGGCGAGCCGTATAGCAGGTTTCACTCTGGGCCAAGTATGACTCGAGCTATACAGATCTGGCGTGTTGGTGCTTTGGGGGCCGTTATTTGCGATACTAGGCTTAGGAGAAAAGCGATCGTCTCTCTGTTCTGGTCTTTGATTTTTCTTTTTCTTGACATTCCAGGCCGGGTCTCTCAATGGGCGATGAGGGAGGATTGTGGCTCAGGAGGCAATGTATGATACGCATTAGGATAGAGTCCCTGGTGGATGGTCTGCGAGAGTTTCAGCTATTAGTATAGAGCATGGAGGCAGTATTGAATGCTATTGTTCATAAAACGCACGAGACCCAGCCAGACGTTCGGGGTTGCGGAAATTAGAATTAGTCATCTACAGTATTAGCATATGTACTCGTAGACAGCCGAGCGCTATGCACTATGCAAGTTCCTTGTGGCAGATGCCGTTTTGGCTTTTGCGGGGCAAACAGCCCCGCTAGGCACCTATTGAGGCCCGCCAAAAGGGCTGTCGGCCGAGTTTGAAAAGTGAAGTCTCCCTTTACAGTGCTAATGGCGACCAGCAATGCTGCAGAGTGGCACACAAACTTCAGCTCGCTACACTATTCCCACCAACCTCCAACCTCACCCTAGACTAGGTACTTATGCATATTTTAAAGCACAACTGCCTCCTTAAATCGCTGGCCGACTCGCGCAATTGGACTCGAGATTTCCTTTGTGGATCGAAGTACCACTACATCGTCTAGCGATTTTGCCCCGCCTTTTTGTTCTATCCTGCTCCACACCCTTTCCACAAATCTCCCAATTCAACCTTGCCGACGCGATGGAAGATCAATTCGGAGGTAGGACCGACGATGATCTATTCGCGGATGACTTCGAGCCCGTCCCCGAGGCACGGAACGTCTCTGTTCCCGTATCCACTGCCCCGTCGCACCATGTCCAAGCAGCACCACCTGTCGCAAATACCACAACCACCCCGCCGCAAGCGCACATTACCCAGCCAGGAGGGCAGGAGCAGGCAAAGACAGCAACGTCTCCGCAACACGAAACCTCGGATGCCCGCATCCCGCCAAGTACAGGTGCAAACTTGACCTCTGTTCCCGGGAACCCACACAGAAATGATGCCTCTACTTCACCGTCGAGGCCTGCCGCGACAGACCCGCCCCCGTCAAAGCCCGTTCATCGGTCCATGATGAACAGTCGATTCGCACCCAAGGGCCAAACCCCCGGGCTACATACCGATACATTACCTCCTAATGAAGCAGCGCAAAGCCACAACCAAGGTCGCGGCCCGAGACAACGTGGGAAGAAGGGATCGCGAGAAGCGAACGCTCATCACCCAGCCTCCGCCACTGCCCCCTTTCCCGTGGCGACTCCGGCACAGGACGGAGTTGAGGATCTCAACCAGGGGCAAGCCTCGGCCTCCGCCGCCAAACCTGGATCTACCAAGTCGCCCGTGCAGCGCCTAGACCCGGTTGCTCGTCTCGCCTCCGGTGGGGCGCCGCGAACAAAGCTTACGGACGAGGAGCTGACAGCCAAGATGGAGAGGATGCATCTTCGCAACCAGGACATAGCGCGTCGCCACGAAGCGGCAGAGATGGACAAGAAGGCGCATCGCGAAGCGCTGGTGAAGGGCCAGGAAGAGGCGCGCAAGAAGAGGGCCGAGGAGACCGAACGAAGAAAGCGCGGCGAAGAAGATCACAAGAAGTTAGAGAACGAGCGTGAGAAGAACAGGGCGAGGAAGCTCAAGGCGATAGGCATGAAGCAGGGGGGCTGGGACGAGGGAAAGGAGGACCTCATGGAGCAGATGGAAGGGGGTTCTAGAAGGGCATTCAGAGGGGCGCATGGTGGTGTCCGTGGAGTCAGGGGACAGGGACTTGCTGGGTCACGGTTTGCGCCTGTGGCTCCCGCCGTGATCCCTGGAGAAGGTACGCCTGAGGAGGGTGCTGCGGACAGAGAGTTTGTTCCTCGCGGACGAGGACGCGGTCGTGCTCGCGGTAGAGGCGGCCGAGACAAGGGAGGTTTCGATCGAAACGGCGCCCGCGATCACACGAATGGTCACCATCACGAGAACGGCGACACCGAGGCAGCCCGGATCGGAAAGAACCAGCAGCGTCAGAAGTCAGCGCAAGAAAAGCCCAAACTCGACGCGACCGAATTCCCCGCTCTTCCAACTGCACCCAAGCCAGAAGACAAGCCCAGGCCGGTGATACCCAAGTTTGGAGATCTCGACCCGTTCTCGCAACTGTCGCCTATCGGCAAGTGGGATGAGGAGGTGGAGGAGGAGGCGCGTAAATAGTACGAATCGCCTACCGTCGTCTATCCTAGCGGCCTCCCGCTCACGGTAAAGTGGGACGCCCCGGCCCACTGGATTGAGGAGAAGATGAGGATGCAGGAAGAAGGATGGAAGAAGGAGACCAATCGGAGGGCAAGGATGCTAAGAGATGCTTCGCCTATAGGTCCAGATGGGAAGAGAGTCTCGGAATATGTGTCGGACACTCGAAAGATTGCCAGGGAAAGTGACCTCAGAGATCGCACAGTAGCTGCAGCCAATCCCGAAATTGATCTTCAGCACGACTAAAAGGCCCGAAATATCATGGGCAAATCCGACTCAGGATGGGCGTATCAACAACGAGTGATGATGTTTGAGCGAACGGGCGGGACGATCCTTAAAAGAGCGACGCATTGATACATACTACCTATCACACTATATACCTTTCAGTAGCAGTGCTCACCGAGGGTTTCGAAACGTGTCCAAGTCAGGGTAATTGGTTTTCTTCCATCTATGATTTTCCCGCAAACCAATAAAAGCTATCCATTCCGATGGTCCTTGGGAACTATGGAGGTAGAACGGGAGGTAGAGAGGGAGTACTTGATGTAACGCCTAGTTTGGTTTGCACACACGCACGCACTGTACACTTACAGAAGCAACATCACGACGGGAAGCATGAGGAACACGGCTTGGCCACTATTCATAGGAAAGCATTTTGCATTTTACATTAAAACTTTGATCTTCCCTTGCGCTTGGTATCTATTCTGACATGAGCGCGAAACACGAAGAAAGCTCTAGAGACTAGGCTTCCCAGATGAGGTAGTAATGGTGATCCCCAGGCCCTACCGAACACCATGAACGCCGGTTGAAAAGTGAACCAATGCCGAGAGGCGATATATGAAGAACAGAAGAGAGAAAGGAGAGAT
This sequence comes from Zalerion maritima, assembly GCA_022664585.2. Classification (NCBI taxonomy): domain Eukaryota; kingdom Fungi; phylum Ascomycota; class Sordariomycetes; order Lulworthiales; family Lulworthiaceae; genus Zalerion; species Zalerion maritima. The sequence goes on along the minus strand of JAKWBI020000196.1, from coordinate 30,805 downwards.
AGGATTTACCAGCCGCCCCTATATCCCCGTCCTCCTCTACCTCGACCATACCCACCACCACCCCTCGGGCCCTTGGGACCACGTCCTCCCCAACCACCACCATCACCACCAAACCCACCGTCGCCATCCTGGTGCCCACCACCACCCTGCTCCATCGGCGGCGGACGGGGCCTCCCCTTCATCTCCTTGGGGAAACTATCATACGTTTTGCGCATCTGGGCGTAGCCAAGGTGCATCTTGCCATAAAAATGATCCGCAAGCCTACGGTCATTATCCAGTCTCGACAAATACGCCCCGCAAACATCGCAGACCTGGAGTTTTTGATGTCCGCTGGGCCCGCTCGTATCGCTCAGTGCCTTCAGCTCCTTCTCCTTCTCCGCTTTCGTCTGCAGTGCCTGTCTCACGCGAAAAAACTCGTCGTACGCCCTGCCCACCTCCCCCATCTCGCCTAGTATCTCCGTCTCCAGCAGCCCGTTCGTGACGGAGCTGTTGAGCTCGGAAATGTTTTTCAGCAGGGCGTTCGTCTGGCGAATCTCGTCGGGGGTCTTTTCCAGCCTGCGCTGCGCGGCGTCGATCCGTCGGTTGCACTCGTCGATGTACTTTTGAAGGTCGCGCATGTAGTCGTAGTCGAACCCGTGGCGGGCTTTCTCCGCGGACGCGAGGTTCTCGTACTCCGCCTTCAGGGCTTCCGAGTGCGCCTTCGGACACTGGCCGAGGTCCTGCTTGGTGTTTGTGAAGAGGTCGTGCGGGCACGTTCCGGCGATGTAGGAGCGGCAGACTTTGGGGTCACCGAGGGAGATGTTCCCCGAGCGGGCGGCGATGCCACCGCCCATCAGTTGTTCTATTGAAAAGGAATAATGGGTTAGCTTGGCCTGGATTGGGGGAGGTCGAGGATCGCATAGCCCACAGGAAACAAGGGGGAATGGGATTGGGAGCTTACCTAGCAGCTTTCTTTGTTCTGCGGCCATGGTTGCTAGCAGTTGTGTATGAAAAGGCCTCTGAGTGAGCCTTGGGATATAGGAATACGGAAGGGGACAGCAATGAACGGCGACGGGGGACAAAGGCTGAAGGAGTTTGGCATGAATGTTTAATGTGGGTCCCTTGCACAGGTGCCAAAGTGCATCGGAAAATCAGCGACCCAATCGGAGGGTTTCCACAACTTTCTTTTGGCCACCCCTGCATCGCTACACTTGCCACATATGCTCTCCGCTCTCCGCACTAGCCTCACATGCCATTTTTGGTTCCCCCCGAATTGCATTGCCTCGCTCGTCGCGGAGAAGAGCTTGCCCAGCTCAGCTCCACGTCTCCCGATCTCGAACAGTCCAAGCTTTCCCACCCAAACGAAACCCCTCCCCTTTCCGAATTCACGAGCAAGAATCCTGCAAACCGCAAACGGGGGAGGGCGTCTATCAATGGGCGCACCACGGCCACGATGCGCTTTTCGATATCCAGACTGCTTACGGCGGCCTCGATAATATTCACACCCCTGTTACTTCAATCCAGTCCAGTTTCCGCGTCGTCGTCGTCGCAGGAACCAGCACTATCGCAATCATCACAGCCAGCTTCCGCCTCCACGGTCATATCCTCAGACTCCGAATACCACGAACAGCTAGTGCTCCGACCGCTTCCGCAATCCGCCCTTCTCGCCAGCTTCAACTTTCGAAGTAACATCTCGGTCTCCGCTTTCGAGGCGCAGAACTTCCGCTTTTTCCCCCGCTCGTTGGGGCAGATATTGCAGTATGCAGGAACGAGGGAGCTGCACTTGAGGTTTGCCCTTGGGAGGTGGGATGCCGAGAGCTGGGGCTCCAGGCCGTGGGACGGTGCTAGGGAAGGGGGGACGGGTGTCGAGCTGTGGGCTTGGCTGGACGCTGAGACCGACGAGGAGTAAGTCATAGCATCAACATTCGTTCTTATACCGCTTCAGTATCCAGACAAACGAACAGATCTACATGGGAAAATAGATGCTAACAGTCTCTTTCGTATGTTATGTATAGGGCTGATCAAAAATGGTTAATCCTCACGAATGCGCTCTCCGGTCTCTTCTGCGCCAGCTTAAACTTCATCGACGGCACCCGAACGACCCGGCCGGTGATGAGCTTCCAGCCCGAAGGCGACCATCCCAACTCCACCATCGCCAACACGCACCTCCTCCACGGCACGCTCCCGCACGAGGTTGTCTGCACGGAGAACCTGACGCCCTTCCTCAAGCTACTTCCGTGCAAGGGCAAGACGGGGATATCGAGCCTGCTGAACGGCCACAAGCTCTTTGACGCGACGTGGCAGAGTATGGCCATCGACGTGCGGCCCGTCTGCCCACGCGAGACAGAGGAAGGTAGGGGGGAGTGCGTGCTCGAGATCGAGCAAACCATCGACATGGTTCTGGACGTCGACCGGTCTAAGCGACCGAGGGGAAACCCTATCCCGAGACCTCCTCCGGCACAGGACCTCAAGTGCGATCCCTCCAAGGAGTACGATTCAGACAATGCGTGCTTCCCCGCAGACTACGCCCTGGGACAGGACTGGAGTCTGACGCAGATTTTCGGCAAGACGCTTAAGGGAACGTGTCCCCTTACCGATCCGAACATTCCTCCCGTTTGCATCCAGGTGCCCAATTCGAGACACATTTTTACTTCCCTCGGGAACAAGGAAGTCAAAGACCCGTCGGGGAACAGTCGGTGCTACTACCTCGATCCGGAAGGCAGTTTCGAAATGGTTCTCCCGCCTATGAGTAAAGACGGGGCACAACACACAGCGGAATCGGAACTCGTCAAGGGGGAAACTCCTCTTCTGTACGCGGAAAGATCGTTCATGGGACATGGTCAGGAGAGGGGTGGCGTACAAGCTATTCTAAGGAATCCGTCCTGGGACACGGAGGTGGAGTTTGTGTACATGGAGTCGCTGCCGTGGTTCATGAGGGTATACCTACACACGCTGGAAGCGAGGATAAATGGCCAAAAAACGAGTTACGATTCGGTGGTGAAGGAGATATACTACCGCCCCGCTGTTGATCGCGCACGAGGAACCCAGCTGGAGCTCCGCATGGTTATCCCGCCCGCATCCACCGTTTTTCTTACTTATGATTTCGAAAAGTCGATCTTGAGGTACACAGAGTACCCGCCGGACGCGAACAGGGGCTTCGACGTTGCGGCTTCTATCATCACGATAAGGAGCCCGAGCAATGGAAAGAGGGTGCCTGCCGGGATGAGGACCACTAGTTTGCTGCTAAACTTACCGACTCCCGATTTTAGCATGCCCTACAACGTCATTATTTTCACTAGCACTGCGATCGCACTGGCGTTTGGGGGCATGTTTAATATTTTGGTGAGAAGGTTTGTTGCTGCCGACGAGGGACCGGAGGTTAGTGTTAAGAGGATGAGGAATAAGGCTGTTGCGCTAGGCAGAAAGGTGGCCGCGAAGTTTGGAAGGGGGGGAAAGGAGGAGGGGAAGAAGGAGTAAGATGAGAGGCTGTGGAAGTTGGTGGTGGTGGGTGAAAGTGAATTAAATGGGATGGGTGGTAGATGAGTTGGGGTTCGCACCAGCGAAGAAGACTAAATGTAAAAGGGGAAAGAAAAGAAGCGGGAAGAGAAACATTTACCCTTGTGCTTTAGAACCCACATAGGCTTGAACGGGGTACAAATACAATATTCTAAAGTTCACAGCATATATCAGGGCCGCTCGGGTTTGGTGTCGGTGTGAATTCATTTTGTGTCTCGAGGTTTTTTTTTTCCTTCAATGGAATTGGTTCATGAGACATATTCTGTTCTTGAATAAAATCCCGGGGTGTCGTGACCTAAATATTGCGCTTACCCTAGGGTTGCATCAATTATTATTGTTGGATAACTCGTATATATATATATAAATTGGGGTCATTTCCGAGGACAGGAGCTGGTCAGACATGTCACGTGGATTATTGCACACCTAGGGTCTGGCAGCTAGGAGTGGTCAATGACCTAGGTTCCTTAAAAAAGAAATTGGGGTTCCAAGCCTACTATTCTTCAAACTTTCGGCTTACACGGTTCTTGGCAGTGCTAATTTAGCTCGAATTCGTTTTTTGTTCTCCAGCCGACCTGACACGGTCTTGCGCTGCACACGTGATGTCGAGCGTGGTGGATCCGGTGATATCTATTTCGAAATCTCCGCTTTTGTCGGCAGGCCCCCCCTTTAATTGCATTCTCGGCCGCACTCATTAGCCAGCGCAGCATCGAGATAGTTTGACATAACACTCCTCCGTCTTTTGCAGAAGTTGACTTTACTGAGGGCCCTTTGAAATTTCAACTCCTCTCCGACACTTTTTTTTTTTTTTTTTTTTTAAACTCGTATTAATTCTCATGACACAGAACCCCGGCTCCCTTTGTTTGCCCCCCCCCCCCCCACCAAGCTGTCGAAGAATCAGTAATAGCGACCGGTTGAAAATATGATGCATCAAGCGAGGTCTCACTTTTCGGCGCATATGCTAAGAAATCAGGCAGTATTCCAACCCCTCCCTCCCTCCCTCCCTCTGTTTTCCCACACTGCTTGCTCCCAACTATACAACGAAATCGCACTACCCTCTAAAGCACCAAGTAAGTCGACGCTACAACAACAACTCCCCCCCCCGCCGCCGCCGCCCCGGGGGAAAAAGAAAAAGGAAAAAAAAAAAATGTCCATTGCACCCAAGATCTCGATATCAGAGATCCAAGCGCCCTCTCCTCTCCCGGCGTCCGCTTCCCCGGCCTGGACGCACTCCATGTTCCTAGGCGGGACGTGCAGCCCCCTTTCCCCCTCGTGGCGAACTCTCCAGCCCAGGCACGTCGCGGACTGGCGCTCCCACCTGCACCACCAGCTTCTTCTTTCCACCGCGCCGTTTTCCTCTTCCCCGACAGCAGCAGCAGCAGCAGCAGCAGCAGCAGCAGCAGCAGCAGCAGGAGAAGGAAAAGGAGGAGGAGAGGAGAAGGAGGAGGAGGAGGAGGCGGCGGCAGTAGTAACGATACTCAACCCCCTCCGCACGGACTGGGACGAAACCTGGACCGAATCCCCTTCCGACCCGCGGTTCTCCGCGCAGGTCGCGTGGGAACTCGCGGCCCAGACGTCTTGCTCCGTCCTGGCCTTCTACTTCCAGGGCTGCGCGAAGGGGCCCGTCTCGTTGCTGGAATTGGGAATGGCGCTGGGCCGGCTGCAGCAGCATCCAGCACGAGACGAGAACACGGCACAGAAATTGGTGGTCTGCTGCGAGCCGGACTTCTGGAAATCCGGCAACGTCGTCATGAGCTGCGATGGCGCTGGGGTCAAAGTCTCCTCCACGTATGGGGAGATGATTGAGGATCTGAAGAAGGCTGTGGCCGAGGACGTAAGGAGGGTGTGAAAGTAGGGAACGAGTAGATGGATGACATGGATATTCAATGTTGGTTTGCTGTTTCTCTAGGCAGCTTGTGATTCCGGGTTTCGTTTTAAGACAGGGTGACGTCGCGTGCCCAGATACTGCATCAAGGCATGATTAGATATAGTTAAACCATATTAGGACACTTTAGTCCTACAACGTTTCGTTCGACCTACACGAAAACCATTGACTCGACACCTTCAGTGCCTCCGTTCCTATGTAGCACGCTATTAATTCATTGCATTTGCTTGCTATCCTCGTCGACAGACAGTACGGGAGAAAAGCAGGCCCAGTGAACGTCCATCCGTCAAACACCAAATTCCCTTGCACCCGTAACACCAGCAGAGGTTCTGGCCTTTGGTCCCTCTCAATTTCCCTTATCCCTAATGTCATCCATGCTAGGGATCGTATAGTTCCTCCTCGCGATATTCCTCATCGAATATCCTCCCTCTCGGGCAGCAGAACGGGTCGTCGACTCGGGGGACCCCGCAACCTTCCTCTCTGGCGACTGTACTTCGCTATTGGCAGTCGTCGCGGCGGGTGTCATAGACTCGACCGTCGATATGCTGGACCGTGATCTTGCCGATTTTGCCCGTTTTCTAGGAGGTTGGGTCGGAGTCTGTGGATCGATTTGCATAGCGTATACTTCCTCGCTGGGCTCAAAGACAATGTCGCTTATGACTTGTCCGTGGCGAGATCGGTCTACTTCTTCGTTGTGGCAAGAGGCCCATTCCTCAAGGCTACCCTTGGGCACACCAGTGACAACTAGGGGCAAAACGGCGTCAGCATGAGTAAAATCGTGCGCCTCTTAGGCTTCAACTGGAAAACCTACCCCTCCATCCAAAGTTTCGGGTGATCCAGTCACTGGTGATACCTCCCCCCCCTTCTTCGCGACCTCGTCCAGGACCAAGATCACCGTCAGCTGCTCGTTGTTGCCTGTGAACTTCCGAGTTTATGAAATGTGCCTTGTCATCACCTCTTATGGTGGGAGGACGAGGCCAGGTCTCGAATCCAGGGCAATCCGGGCATCGCAAGACCCTAGCAACATTGTGTCTAACGTAGACGTACTCTTTGCCCTGAATATCTTCGTAGTTGACCAAGCGGTCTCTTTGCCACGGTGCCAGAATAAGGCCCTTAGGCTTCGGGGCGCTTTGACTGGATTTCGGCACAGGGTTGGGAGATTCCTAGTAGAGAGTTAGCGTGTAAGATGGTATGCTATTAGTCTCATATGTTGACCCTTACTTTGTCTGGTGAAGCCTGAACATGTTCAACTGGCGTCGTAATCTGGATGTTGTTCTCCGGGAATTCAGCGGCATTAGTGGTAGCGGGAGCAGATTCATGCCGTTGTTTCTTGCGAAGATCGTTTTCGCTTTCGCTCAAGTCATGAGAGGCAGTTCTCTTACGTTTGGTGTCTTCTTGAACCTCGGGCGCTTCTTGGCTGGTTTCCTCGGGATGGGGTTCCGGTTCTGACTGTTGCTGGTCCCGGGGGCTCTCCGGGGCCTTCTCCAAGGCAACCTGCGGAGAAGCCCTGTGGTTTTCATCCTCGGGCGAATCCACGAGGCGCATAGCTGTCTCGTTTAATTCATCGATTTTCTTCTTTGCCTGCATCTTTTTGAGTGCGAGCTGGGAATTATAATCTTCAATCTGCCTGATGGTTGCGAGTTCATCATCCTGCATTGTTTCCTCTACTTCCCTGAGGGCTGCACAATGCTCCTCCTTCGTCTTGTGGACATTGTCAGTCATTATTTTGATCTGGGTCTCCAGCTCGTCGCGCATTTCCTGGATCTGCTGTTCGAGCTCGTTGTCGTCATTTCTCATTTTGTCTCGTAGCTCATCTGCTGATCGCTTCTCGAAGTCCTGTCTGTCTCGAAGCTTGGTAATTTGTTTCTTGCGGTAGGACTCCTGCTGCTCAGTGAAGTTTCGCATTTCCCGCCACAGGGCCGCGATTTTCCTGCTGTTCTCCTGAAGTATCTCTTCCATCTTGACAGCCTGGGAATTGTCGATGGGAGAGATGGCTACGGAAATAGATGGCAGAAATTATGGGACCGGGCAGGCGGCGAAGAATAAAGGGCTGCCCGACGGTGAATGGGTAGGCTGCGTGATGCTTGAGAAGGAGCCGCTGGGGTTATCAAACCCTTAAGAAGGGACTCGAAGTCACAGGTTACGGTTAAGTTAGGAAAACCCACAATTGTATGGTTTAGGGGGGGGTGGGGGTCTATTTTTGGGTCTTTGGTAAAGATGTTGGGGTGATTTGTTTCGCCAATAAGCCTGGGGCGGTAAGTTTACAAATAAAGAGATTTCGAGCTTGCGTCGGTGCGACGACAGTGGAAAAAACAAATTGTCGGTAATCCAGTGGTTGTCGTGGGGGCGGTGCTGGATTGGCCAACCCTGGTCTTCATACAGGGGGGGGTAGTCGATTTAACGCATCTGGTAGAAATGGGCTCCGATTGTAATCGCATCTCCCTCCTCTAAAAACAATGGATGGATAACGAGGTTGTAATGGTGCTTGGACGGGGTGGACGGTGCGTAACAGATGCAAAGTTCATGGGTCTTGGGAAGAAAACATTCGTGACTGCTTTTACTCGGTGCCGAGACTTTAAGAGCATCAGGGTGGGTCGACTGCTATGTAGCTGGGGGCCAGAAGGACGTGCATTACGAAATTGGGAGCTAGAAAGAGAGCATCACGATAAGAACGTTATCGCTCTCTGATTTACACTAGTATCTGGTCTTCTTTGACGGCTCATTCTTTCCCCCAGTGTTTTAAATTGAGGCATATTGAAGCCCAGGGTAGCATCCAAATAGCATTTTCCTGCATCTACACTTAGTGCTTGGGGATCTTCGGCACAAGAATGAATTTATGTTTAGAGAGTCGTTGCGGCACGGTGTAAATTTCGAATGCGCCCGGCGTGGCTCTGTCGAGATGTGATCAAATCACGCATTTCTGTATGCTTTGAACGTACGAATAACTTGATCCTTGACATCTGCTTCGTTCTTCCTCTGAACAATAAGGTGGTCATTTTTACGAGAAACATATGCTATGTCCAACTTGGGTGAGCTTTTGTTTTCGCACTAAACGAATACTCGACTCAAGCTCTTTCAAAATCCGGAGAAGCAATCACCTGGGCACTCGCAGATGACAGGGGTTTTTGGCGGTTGGAAAGGCCAATCTTGCCAGGGCAATGTCCGATAACATGACACCACCGAAACCCAGCGACCAACAGATTCCAAAGTGTAAAAATTCCTGCATATCCCTCAGCGCTTCCCAGTGTGGACTTGCTGCTTTGGGTCTCGAAAGGCAAGGCAGGCAAGGCAGGCAAGGCGGGCAAGGCAGGCAGCAACAGATTTCATCCGCAAATGCGGAGCAACAGAAGGTGGGGCAATGCGTCCTCGGCGATGGGCAGTTTCCAAGACAAATAAAGTGGAGTCTACATACAGTACATAATTCAGTCGTCATATTTCAATTCCGATAGCACGTCTGGAGAAGTGCAGCAGCCCCCGCCAATTGAATCGTACATTTAACTGACACTACCTTTAGGTAATCCGCTTGCATTGAACCATTTGCCGCGACCTGCTATTTTAATCCGTGCCATCAACCGCCATGCTATCACGTTTCTGGTCACTTGGTTTGCGGGATGAGTGCCTCCTATCTACTAGCGCTAGATATCGGTGCTTCCAATGTTCTGGTTTCACCCATGATCTACAACTGGCAGACGGTCATTATTATTTTTGTACGCCTCCCTTGAGGATCGACGCATATTATCCGGCACTGGCTCGCAATCGCGTGTCCTCCATGACACCGTCCATGGTTCTCAAAGAAGAAAGTCGCAACTCAAACATTGGAATCAATTACTAGAGCACATCAATGTCCATATCCTCAGCGCTTTTCCTTGAACGGAAATTAAATGACACCCGATGCGAGCCGAGTAAAACCCTCGTCGTCATTCTAGCCCAGATTAGTAGCAGCCATTTGCAAATCCATCTTCAATAACTATTGCCAGTCCAGCCAGGCTTTGGTCTTCATCCACAGAAACAGAGCCTTTCACCTACCCCTGTTGCACTCCTACTATCTCTTGCACTTGGTCCCTACCACGTCTCATTAAGCACTATCTGTACCCTCGTTTCCCTACCCAATCTGTCCTGACGTTCCCACTCAGTCATAACCATCTCCTGCACAGTAGAAAAACATCGTGTTGTCCGCCGGCGGTGGTTGAGAATCATGGTTTGCCGTAACCCTCCTGCGCGGCCCTGTCCTCAGCATCAAGCTCTTCCGCTTCCCCTTGCGCCCAGAATGATCCTTCAGAGAGCCAGGAGGAGGCTGCAGTGGTTCCTTTGGTGCGGGGGCTGCGGCACTCTCTCCAGGGTGACGAAATCCGCGAGAAATTCTCTTGTCCTTGAGAGATGTGGACTGTTGCTCTGGCGGATCCAATGAGAAGATCAATGGCCCCGAGGACATGCGACTTGACCTTCTCTTGTTTGCGCTGACACGTTTCTTTCTTGGTCCCATTGATGTTACCATTGACGATACTTCGCTTCCTACCATGGCGCCCGGTGGTACTTGTCCTGGTCTCCTTTTGCCTTGGAGTGGGGGACCAGTGTATATGTACAGCTTTTGCTCCTCGAGGGCCTCCTGCTCTCGTCGTACTTGAGAATCACTTCGACCATGCTGTCCGGCTTTTCGGTAGCCGCTTGTCATTCGGGAAAATCCCGGTCGAGCTCGGGGGGCTTCAGTACCCTTGCTTCCAACGCTCAGGCTTCGTCCTCTTGATGTACTTCGCGATAGACCGGTACTCCGGTGGCTTTTCGATGAATTCTGGCGCCTGATTGAAGGGTTTTCGCCTTCAATGATGTGGCCGCATAGTTGAGCGATGCACGTCGAGGGAGGCTCATCGGGAACCGGACTCCGGCTTCGTCCGCGGTCCTTCTCGTCGTAGCTGGAACTTTCGACCAGCCCTCGTGAAGTCTTATCGGACATTGAGGCAGGGCCCTGGCAGGCTGTTTGCCCTCGCTTCCGCCGACCTGTCAGTCGAATAGGTTCGGCTGGAGGGTCGTCATTACGAGCCTCCTTGCTGCCACCACAACCCATGTCTAAGAACTATATTTCAGAGTAGCGCCCGGGATTGGCGCTTCTTCGCGAGGTAGCGGAGTTAATCCAGGCAGCACAAAAGTAGTAGTGATGAAGAGTATCGGAAGATGGTACTGTTGTTGACGCTCCCAGAGATCCGGTGAGATCATAGAAAGTCTCAATGACATGCAGATGCTCATTTTATATTCTCGCAAGTGAGGGAGTCAATGCAGATCCCCAATCCGGAATCTCGCAAGACGGATCGGCAATTCCGATGATCAGTTATTGGCTCTAGCTCAGCTGTCGAATTCGGTGTCTACACTCGGGGTGTACGGAGTTTTATTACACACCCATTTTCTTTACAACTCACTGCTTCTCGCTGAACTCAGACCTTGCCGTGCTGTTTAGAGCAGTCCGTGGGACTCTCCATGGAAGTGAACCATACACGAAGACAATCCAGGTTACAGCTGAGACAGAATTGATAGTCATTTCCCAAAATGGTATGCCAGAAGGACTTGGTGATAAGAGAGACAAAATATGTAGCACAGTGAGTCCTTCCCTATATGTGCTAGGTAGATAGATATAGGCGTGACATTTGGTGCATCGACGTTTTCAAGAATCAGGCGCGTAATAGAACAGACTATTTCCTTCAGACTAGGAATTCTTACAGTCTGGACCATCGAACTTATCAGGGACACCTACGAGCACGCAAGCCTAGGGTGGCAGTTCGACACTTTGCTAGTCCTACAAAACACCGAGCGAACCCAAACCGTGTGACCCAGTCCACCATTCTGTGCGCCTGAGCTAGCTGGCTGTACCATGTACTCTAGTCAGGGGGATCACAGTATGAGCAACACATGCAGATCCCCTGAGAAGTTCTGTTTCCCTCGGAGAAATTCAGCATGCCTGGTCTCGCCCGCAATGCATGTTGGGAATCCCATGCTAAAATCCGCTTAATATCACATGCGAAGACAGGTGGAACAACCCCGAGTTTAATTATCATCTTTATCTTCTGTACTAGTCCTATTACCACCGAGCGACGTACTCACCAGACTTTTCTTTCGCCTGAAATCCATACGGCCGCTCACATGCCACAACTGAGATAACAGCAAGATAAATCCACCAGACCAAGCCTACGGCGCCGATCTCGACTCCCGCCGCGTGCACTGCACCTCCTACAGCTGGTCCGATGGCATTTGCCAATGAACTTGCAGTATTTCCAGTTCCATGCACAGTCCCAAGGACCCGTCTCTCTGGTGCCGACCCGGCGAGTAGAATCACGGTGGACGCCATTGCTATCGTTCTGACAAGGATCTGCGCGGCAGAAACGCAAGCCAGGAGAGCATGTTGCCCGGAGCTTCGCAGCGGTAGAAGTGACAGCATCGGCGTGATGACGTACGTTCCGGGGAATGTGACAATCGCCCGTCGGAAGAGCCCCAGAGTCCCCAGTCGGGATTGAAGACGAGGGTAGATGAAAAGCTGCAGGAGGATTGTTGGGATTCCGAATAGGGAAAGCCGGGCGACCATTGCGCTGGCTGGAAGCCCTAGTCCCCCTGATCAGCTAATCCCCGAGGGCGGCGTGGGCGAGGGTGGTGTTGACAGATACAGAAGGAAAACGTGCATGAATGTGTTGTTGTGAAGTGGGCAATAATGCAAAAGACACGAGCGCTGCAGTGAGCTTCGGGGTCAAGAGAGATCGAATTGAGGACATTCCCTACTATGAGCGTCGAGCTAGGCGATGTGATTGTACCGACAGAGGGCGGTTCGCTGGACGATAGGGTCGTGGGTGTAGGCGACAATGGTGCGTTTACTTGCAGCTTTTCGTCTTCACCATTGACCACCTCATCATCCTCAAGCACTTCATAACCCTCTTCCTTACTAAAGATAACTCTCTTCGCCCTATGAACGATTGCTCGCTAGCGCCACAGTCCCCAATAATCATGGTCTTCCTTTCCTGGCAGCGTCTCATTTAAACCCAACGTCGCCGTCACAAGCACAAACTCCAAGCATGGCCGCATTCACGAAACTGGGCAATTAATACGGACGTCGATCCAGCCATTGGCCCATGCCATCTAAAGCCCCTCCCTCCTCAAACAGGTGTGGAAGGAAACCCTTTCTTCGGATCCGTCAAGACGCCTCCTAGAGCAAGACTAGCCACCCTGCCACTGTTGAAGACCAAGGGCAGCAGCAGGAACGCTCTGGCCTGGTATTTGCTCTCTTCTACGGTCTCAGCAGTCATACTCCTCATCAACGCAATGTTTCCGCTCGCCGCACTGAACAATGCGCGCCAGAAGAATAGAGCGGGCAGGGGACCGAGCTGACAACCCGAAGAAAGCGTTGGAGAGGACGGAAAGGAGAAGACCAAGAAGGACGGATATCCGACGCCTATGATAATCAGAGAGACGACCCTAGGGGAGGGAGACAAGCATTTGGCCCAGGAGAAGTACTGCTACGAGAAGACCAGAAAGCAGGGATATTTTTGATGCGAGAGCTGCGCCGGCTTCCGAGTTCGAGGATGGAGGGCGGGGAAGGCCGTGGGCGCCAGGAGCATGTCTCGGCGCGGGGGCTACAAATGTTGCGTTCCCACTCCCGCCGATCGGCCTGGAGTCTGGATGGTTTGCGTGCCCGTCTGGGTCAAGCACCGATATAACAAGGTGGAAGATGTATGGGAGGCGACAGACATTCGAGAGCTGTTCTGATAGCTGGCAGAGAGCAAGGAGGACGAGCTGGGGCTTATTCGAGAGGTCGCGCCATCGCACTTGGGGCGGCTTAGATGGTTTAGAGACCTTTTCAAGGGTGATTTCAGAGACCTCGGGGGCCTCTGAAACTCTGGAGCAGGTCGGGTGATCACCATCCAGCACTGCTCGGCCTTGTTCGTCGTTGGCAGACGAACGCATTTTCAGACTACCCCGGACCACCGATACTCGATCAGGGTTCCGCTTTCTCTACCAGTTTCGCTCGAGCCGAGTTCGAAAAAATGGCGGATACTATGGTCTCCTACACCCGACGTCGAACTGTCGCCGTCGTCGGATCTCATGGGCGACGAGGAGACGGCTGTGAGATTCTCATGGCGATCTATCTTCTTGGCTCGCGAATCATTCAGCCGCAATTTGAGAAAGTGAGCACGTTCAGAAACACTGGCGACGGCATGCGATCATCCATCTGTTGGGGCTGAGACATGATACGGGCGACAGCAAGAGGTATTTCTTTTAAACACTCTTGAATTCTCTCTTCACGCGGACACGGGTCCCACCGTGCTCGGCGAGATGGTCATGACTGGGTGTATTTGACTGCGGAGAACACAAAAGCAGAATATGGGTGTCCATTCCGGCCGGAGATATATAAACAGCATTGCGGGCCGGGTGGGACGATGGTGTTGCATATTAATTCGGAGGTCTCGGAACGAAAAGTGAACGGGTGCTTGGAGGTTCATGGCTAATATCATATCCATTCATACACCAGGGTCGGCAGTGAGGGTGGGCTAGAGCGAGGCGAACCATCGTCGCCCGACCCCGACGCGCAAACATGGACTTTACCCGGAGAGTGGGCGGGCAATGTCGAGCTGGAAAAAAAGATACCCAAAGTTGACAACAAGATCACGCGGGAGTACGAAGTGAGACTTTTCCTCGTGTATTTTGTGTTTTAGAAAATCATTGCTCTGAAACCCGCGTGCATCCACACTTCCCAAGACTAGTAGACAGCACGTGGAAAACTCCGTCATCCAATTGCCCCCGCTCCGCTCTGTCCGTCGCGCGCCGGTGCTCAGGTTTAGGCTCCCCGTCCCGTCTCGGTAGTTGCGAGCACACGTGCCTGCGACAATACTAGGCCATGACACATGAACGACGAGAAGAGATGGCTTGGATGGTACCAAAAAAAAAAAAAAAAAACCATAGCTCCCAGGCTTCTGTTTGAATCACCGTTATTATTATTATTATTATTTCCCTTCTATCGTTTATCACTTGTGTCCCCCGGAAATAGTTCCTTTTCCGATTGCCACATTGATTGAGAGCGAAGTGAAACCCCCCCCCCGCCGGCTCCGGCCCAGAATCCCGCACTACTTCTCCGCGAACGGAACCTATGCCATAGCATCGTGCTCACCAACACCGGGAACAGCCCGCTGCGCCTGATATTCGTTCATGACAGCCTCACGGTGGATGCCTGCAAAAGGCACGCGGAGGCTGTGGTATCTGTGCTGGTTTTTCGCACTGGGGTCTTTCGAATGGGGGTGAGTGCTATCTATGATGTCCAAACGTCACTGCTCCGGGGGAGCGGATAGGATCTCACGGGGGGGGGCATGTCGTACTTCTTTTCCTCGCACTCTTATCTCATACATGCCTATCCATCACACAACATTCCCCCCCCCCCCCACACACGCTCCTGTCCCAGCCCAACACCACTAACAAACACCTCGTCCCTCGTTTCCTCACGATAGGTACAACATAGGCATCCTCTCCTCGATCCTAATCCACCCAGGCTTCGTCTCGCTCCTCTCCTGGCCGCACGGGCGCTCTAATCCCTCGCAGAAGGGGCTTGTCACGTCGTCCTACCACCTCGGAGCCCTTCTCTCGTACCTCTTCCTCTCCCAGCCCCTCTCCGATCGCCTAGGTCGCCGGCATGCCTGCCTGGGCGCAGTCCTCGTCTCGTCGACCGGCACTCTGCTGCAGATGTGTGCGGCGGGGAGCCCCCGCACGGCCTTGCTCCTGCTGGTCGCCGGAAGGTGCGCCACGGGGGTCGGAAGCGCCGTGATGAGCACGACCGTGCCCACGTACCAGGCCGAGGTCGCGCCGAGCGGCGAGAGGGGAAGATACGTCGTCGGCAGCCACGTCGGGTTCGTCGGGGGGCTGAGCCTGGGGTTCTGGGTCGGGTTCTGGGTCGCCGGGTGGGAGGACACCAAGTTTGCCCGGACGCACGGCTGGAGGGTCGGCCTCGCGGTGCAGTTCGTCCCGGCTTTGGTGTTCGCGGCGGGGCTACCGTGGACGCCCGAGACGCCGAGGTGGCTGGTTGCGAGGGGGAGAGTGGGCAAGGCGAGGAGGAACTTGGCGTGGCTACGAGAAGGGATTATGGAAGGGGAGGAAGTGGAGGGGGAACTACGGGAGATCGAGAAGGGGGTTCGGGCTCTTGGTGCCGATATTAACCACGAAGCTGGAGAAGGGGCAGGAAGACCAGCAGCAGGAGTAGTTGTGTCTTTCTGGCAGAGTACGAAAGAACTTGTGCAGCTTCCGCCCTTGAGGAGAAGGCTATGGCGTGCGACTCTCCTGCACTTCATGGGCCAGATGTGCGGCGCCACGGCCATGAAATACTACCTCCCTACCCTCTTCAAATCGCTCGGTTTTGGTACGAGGGTAGCGTTGATGGCGGGAGGTATAGAGAGTTTGATGAAAATTCCGTTTACTTTGCTCGACGCGTTTTTGATCGATCGGTTTGGGAGGAGGTGGACGCTCACTGTCGGGTGCGCTATGATGGCGGTGGGGATGGGGGTTAATGCTTTGGTTCCCTTGCCGGGGAAGAAGGGGGAAAGAGAAGGAGAAGGGAATGGGATGGGGGGGGTAGGGGGAGAAGGGAACATCGATAGGAGCGCGGCTTGGATAGCTGTGGGGTTCATTTTTGTTTACGCCATGGGGTATTCGGTAGGGTTTGGGCCCGCTACTTGGGTTTATAGCTCTGAGGTTTGTCTACTACACCGCCACGCCTCCCGACTTTTTCCATTGCATCTTCTTTAGATGGACGACGCAACTTGATGTTGGCATAATTGCTAATGAGAATGGCTATCCAGATCTTCCCAACACACCACCGTTCGCGCGGGCTCAATCTTTCCGCAGCAGGAAGATCTATTGGATCGCTCGTCACGTCTCAGATTTGGCCGGTGGGCATCGCGAGGACGCACCAGAATGTTTACTTCTATTTCACCACTGTCAATTTAGTTTGTATCCCCATTATATGGCTCTTCTACCCCGAGACGGCGCGTGTGTCGCTGGAGAATATGGATATACTGTTTGGATCTATTTCCGACGCTGGGGAGCCGCGAAGGAGCAGCAGGAATCCTAGAGCAGGCAGTGGTGGTGGTAGTGGAACGTATGGCGCCGAAGACGCCCTGTTAGGACGAAATTCAGTAGAGAGTGGTGGCGATGGCTTGGGCGAGGATGGTGATGAAGGTACGGAAGAAGTCAGTGACGGGAGCGACGAAGAAGCTGACTACGGGTGGCCTGCTTATAGGGATGAGGAGGATGGCTCGCCAAAGTCCATACGGTATGCAGTTGCTATGCCAGAGATTGAAGGGCGTGGTGGGCGGAGGAGGGGAATATCGAAGAGGAGGTACACTAGTAATAAGTGAGCCAGGGTCATTTCGCGGAGTTTATAATACAAATATTATACGACACTTCAAATGTGCCTGGATGTGCTAAACCACTATTATACTCCAGTACGGGGCTTCTTATATCGCTTCCATCGTTAGCCTGCGAATTACTAACCACCCATCACCAATACAATAGAAGTACTGGTAGCAGCGGACCGATGCGCGTGTTCACCTCCTTGACGCTGCGGAGTATACAAACCTGACCCTAACTATAGTAGTAATAATACTGGACATACGCGGGTGCATCATCTCTCCCTAGAGACCGACCTTTATGGTGATAAAAGAATAACACCAATATAGTATAGGGATATTCCTATCACCTCGTGGGTAGTTCTGCCCAGCATTTGCCTATGGGAAGCGTGCAAGTGAAACACACAGCGCCTGCAATGGCAGTCAATGGAGGCCTCCAGGCTTGCATGGAGTCATTTGGTAGCTGAATGATTGAGCAACATGCCAATCAGCCGAGCTGACTTCTTCGATTTATCTGTGGATGTTTTCCACGGAGGATCCTCAATCATAACCACCACCAAATATGCAGGTGGGACTATGCAACAGTTTCCCGTCATAACGAGATGTAAACTAATGTAGGCGACTTTCCACACGGGAGGATTCAAATTGATATTAAGAGCACATTCGCACCCAGTGATTAATCTATTAACTTCCCAGCCTTTGTTGCTTCATATAGCCTCCCGCTTCCATCATCGTTAGTAGCCAGTATAATTAGTTTCTCAGGTGTGTAAATCATTTTTCATCATATCGCGGCTGCAAACCCGGTATGGATGGCCCCCAAGTAGTTTCTGCGGGTTTAATAATTGTGCCTTCAATTAAAAATCTACGTCGGTTAGTGCAATTGATTGCGTAAGTCTTCCCAAATCACTATCGTTTCGAATAAACTCTTAGGATTGGTAATATATACGAGCCAATGGTGAAATTCTAGGCTCATTAATTCAGAAACTTCACAAAATAAAACTAAGGGCCATCAAGGCATGCGAAGTTCCAGACCTTCTCATGGGAATACTGTTCTAGCCTTCTGTAATATTGGCTCCCCCATGGATGCCATGTCAGAAGCTTTTGTCCAGCAACACGAACTCGCCATCACGTAACCAGAAGAGGTCTCTATTCTTTTGCCAAACAGCAACACATCTTGGTCCATTAGTTGTGTTAAAGCCACCTTCTAATTCGCGAACAAGGCTGAAAAGTCATCACGGAGTATTCCATGTGCTATCTGGGGGCTCGGAAGATATCTTTCTTACTTCAGACTTTCTAAAATACACCAATGCCCTCACAAACCATGCAAACCGTATTCGCAAGCGGCTTCACCCATATATAATATCCGGGCCCCGTATTTTTCTCCTCAAGGACACAAGGCACAATGAAACTAACTCCCCTCGTGCATGAAAACCAACCCCTCTCACTGCGAATGGATGAGATGCAGGTGCACTTCCAGACACTAGATCAGGCCTTATGTTTATATCTAGGAAATTTGCACAAGAATAGGGTCTCCATATTTGCCCCGAACTCCAGACGATGGTCACCCTTGCCAATGGCTCGACAGCATGGACGTGCTGGATGGTACTAGATGCTAATCTAAAGTTCGATGTGTCTCCTGAGGAATCGCTACTGGACTCGATTTTAGAATATAGCTTGCTAGACTACCTATCTTGAGCGGAAGAATTAGAGTGGGCTATTACAACAGCACAGGATTCCAGAACGATTTTCGCACTAAGCAAAAGCTAACCTATAATTTGTATATTATGGATAATTTGCCTTACGATATCGTATTTAGGAATCTGTTCATATTCAATCACCACATGTTCCCTAGGTCTCAATGCCAGGTCGTAAAATTAGACCACGAAGACGACGACGACAGTAATGAATGCCAAGGTGATAATTGTACCGAGGACTTCGGTGCACGAATCCGTACACGTCGGGGGAAATGGCACGACTTCTTCTCCATAAAGAACGTAGAAGACTCATGGCGAGGAGAGCTAAAGGGCGCCATCAGAAACCTAGTGACCCTAAACGAAAAGACATTGCATCTCGGCCATCTCATCTCAGTACCGTACTAGCCGGTATTCATTCCTTCCTTATTATATAAAAAGAAGACCCATACCCACCAAAGAAAGCCCACTCATATTTGAAAAATTAAAGATCGCCGAAATGTAGACAAGCAATATCATCAAGCGCAGGACCAGTACACTATGGAGCGCGAGTACATAATAACCAAAGTACAGGAGCAAGAACGACAGACTGCCTGTAATGCCACGTACGAGGCCTCGCGCAACGCATTACCACCTGCAACACCAACCCCAACTACCAAGAAAACGCAGGCTACTCCAGGCGGAACGTCCATAATAAGCCCAAAATACCTATCTTTATTATATATATACATATCGGTATTATTTCCCTGTTATTATTTATAAGGCATAAATTTGTTTTGCCAATGGCAGGTTAGGCGAGATGTAGTATTTAATAGATCGCTCGTAGGCTCAATAGTAGAGTAGGGATGAAACAGTATATTATGCGCAGTCGCAAGAAGGTTTATTCTTAAAAAGGAAGAAGAAGTCCAAGTTCTATTCTGGCCAACGGCTCCTGTGGAAATCGCATATGTATCGGTGATGTCTCCCTAGGGGTTCATCCCAGGATGCCCTACGGTAGCGGTCCACCCCTTACAGTATCCCAGACATTCAACTCCTCCCCTTCTAACCTTTATATTACCAGTGCTCCATTACAAAACGCGTAAGATAAACCAATGGTTAATAATGGCGCCAGAATTACGGATCTCCCGTAGACAGATACTGCCTAAGGTATTCGGGAATCGAATCACAATGCCAGGAAATTATATTGGATATGTAAGGGTTAAACCATTGCCTGCCGGAAATTTTGTGAAATACCGGAAAACCAAAGAATTATTTAAAATAGTATTAAAAATACTGCCACAAGCCAAAACGGGGCCGAAAACACTTTCGTAAAACTAAAACAGTTAAGAGTTTTAAGATAATAAATACTATAATTAAAATAGAATGGTTATTATATAATTAATATAATGGTGAAACACGGAAGCCGAAGGAGCCGAATAAAATATTCGGACCTCCGAAATAGCTATGGCAATGGCAGTATCATATATACCAACTCTGATCCCCTAAGATAGTTCCCAACTAGATAACTTGAAGATCCAAACCTTTTTCTGCCCATTTTCTATCCCTGCTTTTATGCCTGTAGTGCCGTACCATCCTCTGTGTCTTATGAATGTTTACAGAACCCCCCCCCAAATCCAATCCAAGGACCCCCTACTTTAGCCTGAACGGTGCCTTGGTCGTTGCTTTACAGACTACGGCGGAGCAGACAAGATCTCCTGCGGCACACGGAGTAAAGCTCTGAGCAATTGTCTAAACCCTAAAAAATATGCGTGCAAATCCGCAAATATAAGGGGGGAAACTTTCGTTGATTAAAAAAAAGGCAATAAATGCAATAAATATAATGATTAAATTATTTTAATTGTTTTTTAGTATAATACGTTAAATACCTTTAAATAACCCCCTTTTATAGTATTTTTTTTTCTTTTTTTTTGGTTTGTAGCGGTTATAAGGCCATAAACCAAAAATTTTAACCAAATCTTAAAATATAGGCTGCACCGGTGAATTGAAAGTTTATGGCGGTTACCTGAATTCCAAAAGTATATATTTCATCATTAGTAAACTATAATAGATTTTATTAAAAAATTATGGATACTAATAATGCATAGATTCATTTTCGACAAGCATAAAGCCCAGCTCCATGAACTTCGCTGTGCTTATAAAACACTGATAATTAAATGACAAAAAATTATTAGAATCACATCGAAGCACACAAATGCAGTGAGTGAAACTTGATTTCCCTTTGCTAGTGATGGTGTGATGATACTGGTAATAGTTGAGACAGCATGAAAGGCTTCGCAATTCGCAAACCGCTCCTTTGCCCACCCATGCCCGAGTGAAGGGAAAAAAGTGTAAGGAAAGTCAAGTTGTGTCATCCTGGTAAACCTTGTTATCGCTATAACGCAATTGTGCCGCCCCATTTACTCTTAATCCCTGAAGAATGTATGCTGATTTACAAAAAGTGGTCATTTATGAGACCGCCCTCCATACCGCCCGAGGCCTATCAATCTAATTATTGCATTATCTCGACATGCCTACTGATAACCGATCTGCTGTCACTCAGCCTCTTGGCGTCCGGGTTCGCCTCATCCGGAGCGGGAGTCATTGGGGTGACAATTACTTCGGGCGGCACATTGCTGACTTGCTGGGTATCAGATTTTGAATCGCTGGATGTTCTAGCGGGAGATTCGAGCGAAGTAGTCTCTGCATTCTTAGCGGAAGACTCTCCAACGGGAGGCGAACTCTGAGAAGGAACAATATCCTCCTCCGAGTTAGTGGGTGCCCTACCAGCATCCTGTCCTTCGATCTGAACGCCAACCATCTCTGCGAGACTTCTGAAATTGAACATTGGCTCATTGGGAGTATTTCCCCCGTCCGCTTGACCCTCGTCCCCGACGCTAAGAGCGCTTGATCGTGGGTCACCGCTATCCGGCTTCGTATAGCTTCCTGGGGCACTGCCGGCGACAGAGGAGGAGACGGAGGATGCATTGCTCATTTGGCGTAAATGAGATGGCTCTCGAGCCTGATGGCTGCCTGCCACGTGGATAGGCAATGACCCGGCAGTAGCAGATGAGCCTGCATTAAAGGTGGCACCATTAGACGCTTCGTTTGATAGCGCTCGGTCGACAGCCTTGCCCTTGTCTGGTATCGAAGATGAGCTGTTGGAAGAAGCTTCGTCATTCGCGGCATCCGCGGCATTCGCAACGTTTGCCTCAATCCCAAGGTTGCTTGCTACACCATTTCCGTATTTTAGTTGCGGGGTTGGACTGCTAGCTGGGCCTGAAGAGCTCGGTTCACTCCTTTTCTCGGACTTTCGTGCCTGTTTTTCCTCGTCCTCCTTCTTTTTAACCTCCTTCTTAGCTTCCTTGGCAGCCTTCTTTCTCCTTTCTTCCTCATCAGCGAGCGACAGGCGTACTGCTTCGGCCATCATTAGTTCCTCGAGGTCTTCAACGCGCCTGGCATCAAAAAAGCCGACCCTACCCGGCGCGCGAGTCGGAGGAGCTGGGTCGGGGCTTGGGCTAGGTTGTCTCCTGGCTGGGGGCGTCGGAGAGTTGCTAGGATTGGCTTCATTTGAATTGCTTCCATTTGCTGGGGATGACGATGCTTGACGGCGGCTTATCCTGGAAGAACGGCCGAAAATAGATCTGCTTTCTGATGTCCCCATCAGATACGTCGCAGTATGGAGAGCAGTCGCAGCGGCAGCCCTGCGAGCCTGCTGGTTCCGCTGAGCTTCCAGCTTGGCAAACCAGTCGGGTCGAACTTTGTCCGTGGTGATAACGCCAGGTGCATTGGCAGCCAAGCTTTGTGCCCTTCTCCTAGTAGTGGCAGGTGGCGAGGAAGGTGTCCCAATCCCGCTAAGAGAGCTACTAGAAGCGTTCATTGAGCCACCGGCCGATGCTGCATAGCCCAGGCCCCGTCGAAATGAAGGGGGATCGTAAGTCACACCGAATTCGGGGGTTTGGCAATAGGGGCACTGTGCTGGCTCCGAGATAAGTTGGCTTTCTGACCCGGGCTCAGGTGACTCTAGCTCATCATCGTGGTGTTCAGGAAGGTGAGGATCGGGGCGCTTTATTTGAACAAAGCACTCGGTGCATATCGGCTGGTCGCAGCACCTTGTACGATTTAGGTAGGGAGGATAGCTCAGAAAACAGATGGGACACTCTGTTGCGTCCTTGTAAAGGAACAACTCTAGTGGCTGGCCATTGACGAAAGGATCGTGCGGAAGGTTGATTTCTCGAGGGGTGCTGATGTCTATCTGGGATGCATTCCTGGAAGAGGGCTTGAGAGTAGTAGCCAAGGCCTTCCCCTTAGCCTTTATGGAAGATATGTGGGTGGTGGTGCTCGGAGACGGTAGGGCGGAGCCTGGGTTGGAGCCGCTGTGATCGCTAGCCTGCGAGACCGACCTGGGTCCAATCGGAACGGTCAGAGTCTGGAGATTAGAGCCGGAAGCGCCAGTAGGGGATTGTTGAGGACGTGGTTTGGGTCTTAGTTCTTCGGGAGGCGGTTCGTCCGCTTTCGGGATAGGCAGGCCACGGGCGGCCGCGATTATTTGGTGCTCGGTCCAGTTGGAGTCGACATCGTTCAAGCCTCTCCAAAAGGGAGCGAGTCTTCTTTCGATCTAATCAGAAGGAATGGGACATAGTTAGCGGCGATGACGTTTTGATGGATGACACGACACGAGGAGGAGCAAGAAAGTAGGTAGGTGAATGCATACTTGGAACTGACGAACGGCCGGTTTGCTGAAATCCTCAGGGCCAATATAGGTACCTAGGGTGACGAGGTAGCCCCCATCCACATGCTCCTCTTTGATACTCCGTTCCCTTTCCTTCTCGCGCAGAAGACGCTCCCGCTCCCTCTTCCTGGCCTCTCGCTCTTGCCTGGTCTCGCGTCGTTCGTAAGGGGGATCTTGTTGTTGACTAGAGCCGCCAGAGATTCCCACTTGAAGAATCCCGCCAAGGTCGGCTCGGCTCAGACGGTTTCGGTTACTTGACTGGTGGCGACCGTGACGACCAGAGGATCCCGAGGGCCCGGCCGAGGAGTCACCGGGTCGGGGTTGCTCACCTGCGGCCTGCAATTTGGACTCCTTCTGGCCCATGTTGGCGTCGGCGCGAAGTGGTTATGGCAACAACCGTAGCTCGAAACTGATCGCCAAATGACGGGAACAAGTCGGCTTTCTCTGAAAAGGTAGTATTCTCGATTATTTCGAAATCTTTGCGGGACGGATGAGTGACGCTGTAGGGGCGAGTGCAAGCGATTTGAAAAAGTGAAGCAAAGCAGCTCAGGTTGGGCTCTTCCACGGTTGGTCGCTCCTTATTTCAATTGCTCTGTTTGTGCATTGTGTTTTGAGGCTTGGGATCTAGACTTCCGGCGGTTGAATCTAGCGGCAAACCCGAGATTCCGAGTAATGCTCCGCGACAATGGCAATGAGACGGTGGATTTATCACGAGAACTGCGCTTTCTGAGGGCCAAGGGAGAAGAAAGCCGGGTGAGGCGAGGCGTTGAAAGCAAGGAGATTGGGGAGTTGAAGATAAGCGCTGATGAAGCTTGCACTTTTTTTTGGCAGATGACTGGGGCTTGCTTGGCCTAGAACGATGAATGACGAAAGGCCCGGCTGGGACACCGATAGACACAGACACTGGACAGAGAGGGACGGTACCCAGGGGGTGCTGCTGCTGGGCAGAGGAGAAGGACAGCGATAAAGATGAGATTTGTCGATTTTGGGATGTCGACCAGGTTGAACTTGTTGTTAGGGAGTAAATTCCAACAAAACATTAAGCTGCAAGTCGACGTTGCTCGCAGGCTGCGGTAGCTGCTCTGCCTGCCTGCTTTGCTCCTGCTGGTGCGTGGATGCCGATGCTCGTGCTGTCATCACCGCCATGGTGCCAACCATCACAAAGTGTTTGCTCCTCGCAATGACCCTGTCCCGGACTGTGCGCTCTAACAGCACGTGTCCTGTTGTCACTAGTTGTTTGCGGAAGACAATGGAATTGTTAGATTGGTAACACAGTTCACCCCGTTGCATATACACTGTCCGCTTTCCGGCCCCCGCGCCATGTCCCCATCCCGGCCATACCGTGCATGCAGGTATGGAGGTACGTACCTTCACCATCCTGACCAGTAGTTGCTACGTTGTGCGGAATTGATGTCGTCGGTATTACCTTAGGAAGAGTGCTCCTTCTTCTTCAAGTTTACTATCCAAGTTTACGAGCCGCCAGCCCGGTGCTTTTCCCCAAACTTGTGAGCCCAATCCATATATTTATGGCAAGAGCGGGACAGCCGGGCTTGCCACACACGGCGCACATGATGGCGGTACTTAACATAAAAACTGTTGATTTGCGATTCATCGCATTGATGTTGACAAGGGCAGAAATGTAGCTTGCTCTTCTCCAACTTTCCATAGTGTCGCTATTCCGTGTCGTATGATGATAAATAGTTGCTCTTCTCGCATTTGCACGCCGTCTTTTCCGGTCCGTTTCGCCCTGCGGACAATTCTTGCTCATCTCCGACCCAGCTCCTCCCTGACGTCCAGTTGATAGACATGCCCTTGATCCCTTGACAACAGGGTGGGTTGATGCATTTATCATGCAGACTGGCGACGTCAGTAGCAGCAGGTGGCAATGTGGCAAGATGGTTAAATATATTTACATACTGCTGGGCGGTATTATGTTTATCGTCGACGATGACTGAGCACCAAGCCGACCCAGACATCGCCATCACCATGTGTTCCGCCAAAACACCTGTGTGAACCTACAACTCCAACAATTCAACCGAAATTTATACTCTAGCAACGCACCGAGGTCTCCCGCCACCACCCACACCACCACCACTCCGTCCCGACCACGCCAACTATGTCTCATCCCGGCCTGGTAGCAGCTCCGTTCTGATCCCATGCAACAGCAATGGGCTCGTGATTTCCGGCAAACCTTTGCCCGCCAAACCACAGCTCAAACCGAAGGTCGGCAGGAGCAACGATCACGCGCACCTCAAACTGGCAGATGTAGAAGGTGTACCCACGAGAGAAGCATGTCCCCTTCTTGTGCATCAAGGCCAGTTGGTGCTGCTGCACCCCAGACAGATTGCTCTTGATGTCGCAAAGCTTGACCGCGCCGGCTGTT
Source organism: Zalerion maritima (assembly GCA_022664585.2). NCBI lineage: Eukaryota > Fungi > Ascomycota > Sordariomycetes > Lulworthiales > Lulworthiaceae > Zalerion > Zalerion maritima. The sequence goes on along the minus strand of JAKWBI020000196.1, from coordinate 5,283 downwards.
TCCCATTGTCGTTCAAAGTCAGCCATCTATTCCTTGTCACGCGGTGGCCGTTCTGGGAAACCTACCTTGTTTGAGACTGCGCGGCAGAAAGTTGGGCTCGTTGTGAGATACGACAATCTCGGAGTCCCACGCCCTGGTGCCCTCGTTTTGCCCGACCCGGATCTCGAACGACTTGACCAGAGGCGCATTGGGGTTGATGACGTCCCCCTTCCGAATCAGCCACTGGATCTGGTTTATTGCAAACCTCTTTGCTGGCTCGTATGCGTCCGGCCTGATATCTTCGTTGAAGTGGACTGTCGGAGAATAAACCTCCTGCACAACCACCCCATAGCTGGCACGGGCCACCCTGGCTGCCAGGACCGACATGCTTCCCGTATCTAGGGCCTGCTGGCGGTCGAGAAGAAGACCTCGGATTACCACTAGCTGCGGATCTGTACACGGCAGGATCTGGACCCTCTGGGCGTTCGGATGCGGGAAAGTAGAAAAGCGGTTCTGAAGCATGTCGCGAACATAGGCGGAGCTTCCTAGGCCACCTGAGAGGACCATGTATTGCTATGATCCATGGTTAGTACAGACACTTGACATTGAATAGGGAAAGGACCCGATACTCACCACTTGTTGGGTCAAGCCTTGATCCTTCATCCAGTCCAACTGCTCCTGTACTCTTTGGATAACACCCTCTATCTGGGGGTCAAAAATGGACTGAATTTCTTGACTAGACGAAAGAAAGAAGACACGTTAGAGTGGTACTTGAACCTCGGAGCTTATGGGCGGTACTCACTGCGAGAAGGCCATCCGGGCATTCTCGACCCCGATTCCTGGGTGGGTAAACTCGTGCGAGACACCCTCCATTGGAATCCTATACACCTCCTGTGTATATGCCCTTTCGCCGAACTTGTGCTTGGTCGTCTTGAACTGGTGACTCCTCGACATGCGCTGGGGGAAGTCTGGTGGAAGCTGGCTCTGAATATCGGGAACAGCCGCCAACCTCCTTGCAACCAAGGCTATGAATGCCCGATCGATCAAAGAGGCCCCTATTCCAACGCCCTTGACGGCAGATATTTGGTTCATTTGCGGGAAAGACGCATCCGCATTGGTAATCTGCATGAGCGCCAGATCGGTTGTGCCACCACCGGCGTCAATGGACAGGAATATCTCTCCTGGCTGCCACATTATGGCGCTCTGCTTTACTGTCGCAACGGCCGCGGCCTCGGCTTCGGTCAAATCTATGACGGCATTATGCCTCAGACCTTCGCTCCCAAAGCCAGCGTCGCAAATGATGGACTTGAAGGTGTTGATGATGGACAAGTTGGTCCATGTTGTTGGCACGCTGAAGACAAACTCGACCGCTAGCTGCGACCAACCTCCGCGCATGCGGAGACCCAGCTGGGTTTCGATGGTCTCCTTCACGTGGGTGTATATCTGGCGCAAGTACTCAGTCACGAGCACTTGCGCCTCCCCTGTGTTCTTGGGGGCCTGTGTAAGGCCATGTTGGTGTGCGGCATCGAGGGTCTCTTGGTCAAGGAAAATCTTGAAGAATTCGCGCCGCGTCTTGCCCATGTGTGCCCGGTCGTCATCATCCTCACACATGAAACCCCACGTCGATAGGCTGCCGTTGTAGTTGTAAATCAGGATGGTGGGAACTTTGCGTTCACCTCGGTCGACGCTTCCGGGCCAGTCGTTGATTACTTGGATGGGGGCATTTGCTTGCCTTGTGGACATCCAAGCCACACCTACGAGGATTGTGCCCTTGTTAGCGGAAAGTGGATGTGGAGGCGTTGAGGATTCAAAAGATGGGCGGACTTGCCAGTGAAGGTGGTGCCCAAATCAACGGATATGATAATGTCTGGTCTCTCCATATCTCTGGCCGTGGCGTTACATGCGAGGGTTGGCGAAGAATATCGGCCTTGAACGCTAAGAAACAGGGAGAGAACACCCGAGAAAGACGGTAATATAGCGGCGGCTCAGTGCTAAAGGCGAGGGATTGCTGATGAGAACTCGCTTCTAGGAAACTGCATGTCCATGTGGTTGCATTCATCTCAAACACAGGAAACAAAACTTGGGCAATAGTGTTTGACGGGGCACGGCGGTGGCATATCAAAGAAGTAAGCCAAATAAGAGGCGGGCAGAAACGCCCGCGGCGAGGCTTTGGTGGCTTATTGGACCACTCCACCAGCATCTCTCGTACCGCCGCTTTTCAAAGCCCAGATACTTATGTACATACACGGATGTTGGTGAGGGGAGTTGGGGGGCTGGTGGGGGCTGTGATTGGTGTGGAGATGCTTTCTTTCTATTTGCTTGAACTGAAACATACATCTCAGCCGCACCCTAGGTTGACAGTTCGGGCGGGAGCCTCGCGAATGCCCTACATTCATTTATGTACACGGTACGTATTGGTACAGTCCCCTTTCTGGGCACCCGCTTCTCTACTCTGTGGATATACAAGAGTGTTCCCAGCACGTCGCTGGCGAGAAGACCCTCTCTCTCAAACCTCTCTCCCTTTCTCACGCGTAGTACCAAAATTCGTTTTCGTCATGGCGGTCACCACCATATTAACCACTATCTCCGACAGTGATGGCAACCCCATAGAAACGGTAGCTTACGAGGTATCGACTGACACGATAAAAGGTCAACCCATAACAATCGGGACGTCAACGTTGGCCCCGCAGGACGGCTCGCAGTCTGACACGCAAGCCGGCGACCAGAGCCTGGCTGGCACTGCCAAGCCAACCACCACCCCAAACGCGGAAGAACTATCAACAATCACTACAACAGTTGCGAGCTTGGAAACAATCAAAGGAGGCGCAACTGAAGTTGTTCTGTACGAAACCCTTGTCGTCGTCGACGCAGCATCCAACACTCAACCTGCAATCTCCTCTGCTACGGCCTCGCCTATTGCGTCGGCAGATGCCTCTGACCTGGATATCAGATCCGGAGGGCTCTCCGTCGGTGCCGTTGCCGGCGCAGCGGTTGGTGGCGTAGTTGGCGGTCTACTGATCGGCCTTCTCGCGGCCTTCTTCTTTTTTCGTAGGAAGAAGAGCCAGCAGGCGGTGGTCTCATATGCCGCTCCAGAACCCAAGCCTTATGGCCCAACCTCGACGTCTGCCACTCCTCCGCCGGACAATCTTCAGCTGAACCAATTCCTCGCCTTGGCCACCCCTGACAATGATCTCTCTAGCGAGCTGCACTCCCTGGGCGACCTGACTCAGATGCACGTAGAGAACAATTATCACTCCCGGCCTGTCAAAGCAAGCCCCACGGCACTTGCCCAGGCTCTCGCAAACCTTGGGATTGGTAGCCACGGCGGTCTCACTGCCGACGAAGTCGCCGCACTCGCACTCGATACTCGAACCAGGCAGACTGCCCTCCAACACGTTCTCGCCCACGTCCTGTTCACGAGCATCGACTTTAGCTCCAAGAGCCGCCTCACCATGCTTCCTGCCCCGATTGCCGCCTTCCTCCAGTCCATGCCGCCAGTTGAGAAACTAGGTGGAAACCACGATGGTAAGTCAGATCGCATATACTACTAGGTTGCAAGTTAAATCGGCTAATCCATTTCAAAGCGATGAACCTCGCTCTTTCTCGATGGAGAACACTGGCGGCCTTCCTGCTCAACCCGACCCGCTCCAATCGCAACACCCTGGCTCCATCAGAAACCTCCATCACGCCCCAGGCCAGCGGGCTGGTCAACGCCCTCAACTCGTTCCTCAGTCCTTTCGTCTCCGACAACCAGCAGCAGTCAACACACCTGCAGGCTGTTGTCCTGGAATGTACCAAGTTCGGGTACACACTCTTCTCGCAACCGAGCGACTGGAAGATCAACCTTTCCGCCACATTACAGCCCGGCTATCGCATGGCTGTTGTTTGCGCCGGCCTCGACAAGCTAACCACAAACGAAGGACAGCCGTACAGAAGCCCCAACAGCGTCTCAGCCCCTACGCTGGTTCAAGTTTGAAATATGACGGTGCTTGATGGATTTCATTTTCTAGTCTTCACTCCTTCGTCGGTTACGGAGCTCAAATAATGCTTTACCGGAGCGCATCTGGGCAACTGGGCATTGGCTTCAAGTTTTTTTGGGACTATGTTTGAGATTAAGTTCTTCCGTAGTGCTCTCTTTCTATCACCTCTTTCCTGAATAGGACGTGGCAGTATAAGCTAGGATAGTGAATATTAATACGCATGGGTTCGTTTCCGTGGACCAGCTGTGCGATTCGGTGGTTTGCATCGTGGCCCTTTTTTTTTTTTTTTTTTTTTTTTTTTTTAAATTATTCGCCCACTTCTTTTTTTTTTAGAAACCAGCAGCAATGTGCAGATATTTTCCAACCTCGGTCACAGCTAAGACTGTACTATGTAATAAGAGTGCAACGCGCCGCAGCCCCTTCAAAAGAAAACACTGGCCGAATAGTAATCCAACTCGCCGCCAATGCCAAGCTTTCATGTCGTATCTTTCATCATTCCCACAAAAATGGCCGAGTCTAGTATATGTAGTATATCGCACTAGTGTAAGGTAGCTTAATTGGGTCGAAGTTTAGAGGAGTGGGCACGGGGTCTCCTCTTGCAGATCCAACACCGGATAGAGCGAGACTTTTACTATCAACTGGCAGGTCCGGACTTTAAACCCCACAGGGTCGGGAATACCAGACTTCCTTTGAATGGGGCTTTTTGGGACTTTTCTCCTTCCTAGACTGTTTTGCTTCTTGCTTTTCTTTTTTGACTTTCTTTGTTTTCAGCTTTGGGCCGTGGGCCTTTTTTTCCTTCCAGCTTATAGGCTGCCACATGAACCGATCAGCCATGTTGTATCAAGTTCTTGGCTCTGATTAGTTGGACTACTGCAAGCCTCCAGCCACGCCTGCAACTATTGACGGCTACCCGTGCCACGCCCCCACAACTGCGGGGTCGGGTTTCAATTCTTTTAGTGCCAGTGCGCAAATTTTATCGGTGCCAGCAGAGTGCATTTCTTTCGCAGCCTTGCGATGCCCCAGCACTCCGTACCGGTACCTGACCTGTACAGCCATTGCATTCTGCATCCTCTGTCTCACCACCACCAACCCTTCAGCGCTTTCCCCTAACTGGCACAGATGGTTCAATCTCGTATTTTTGCCACTTCCCAGCCTGACGATGGTCTCTTGCTTCTTCCAGCCCAGAACCACGGGAGGGGGAAGGGGAAAGACAGCACCGACTCCATGGTAGGTAGACATAGCCTCATCAACATCAATGCCCCCCAAGCAGCTCCAGAGCCTGATTGATATCTGACCAGATGGCCCTCGGCTTTGCAGTTTGTTG
>JAKWBI020000195.1:0-78421 GCA_022664585.2 Zalerion maritima | reverse complement strand
CCCCCCCCCCCCCCCCCCCCCCCCCCCCCCCCCCCCCCCCCCCCCCCCCCCCCCCCCCCCCCCCCCCCCCCCAGCGGTTTCACGCCTGCATCCAGGCATCGAGGGCATTCCGGGGAGTTCGAACTCCCGGCTTATTTCATCCATATCAATTTGCAAACGTCCACGGTCTCGCAACGGAGACACTGCTCCTTTTTTATCCCGTATCAGCTAGCGCCGACGTTAAAGTTGTTCGCTTTATTCCATCATCCCTCGAGGCTTGCATTTTTTTGGGCCATTAGTAGTCCTCGAACGGAAATTCAGAAATTCAGAAACACATACTACACATTCCAACTCTCAAAGCGACACTCTCCCACTATCATGGTATCGTGCGCTTATGCAGGATCAATGGAGGTGAAGTGTAATGGGTATAACATGCAACATAATACTATTCCTACTACTACTACCGCTAGAAGCCGCTGCCGCTCTACACTCTCTCTCCTAGTATCCCGTGGTGCTCCTCATCAAGGAGACTACCTTCACTACATAAGAGCAATCGCAGACATTAGATCGCAGATCCCACAAGACACCTCTACTCCCGTATCACATCATCGCTTTCGAGTACCTAGATGAGATTACTCCCCCTTCCAGTCCTCTCCAGCTTAGTCACCAAGGCACGCTCGTTTCTCTCCATTCGCTAGCAAGGAGGGAAAACAACAAAAAACAAGGATTAAGAAACACGACCCACGGAAAGGAGAATGGGTCGTAGTAGGAAAAAAACATGTACATCATGATGTAAAAACGTTTGAGGGTTGGGCATCAGCATTACAAAAGTGGGTATTACAAAACGAAGACGCGGCGGTGATGCGAGGAAGCCTGCCCTCCCGGGTAGAATGGCAAAAAAGGAGTCGTCGGGGTTGGGGGTGGTGGTGGATAGGAAGTCGTCACGCTGGGCATCAGCCCTATTTCTCGAGTCACATAAAATATCGGCGGAACCGGGCGCCCAGTTCATCATGCGCACCGCTGTTGTCTGTGTCCACGATGGTCCACACCACGCATTTTCCTAGGTTAGGGCGATAATAAAATCGTATCGTATGGCCTGTTCCCCACGCATAGTTGGCATCATCGGCTACATTGCCCATGTGCCGAGAAGGATAGATCCAGGGGCGCCTCCGAATGTGCGCTACAGCGGGGGGCGCCGGGAGTGACGGGTGACGAGCCGCAGAGGTTGATTCATACGTCAAGGTCGATAAAGGTTGTATTTTTGTGAGGGGGCTGATGGAGCATACACGTGGTGTTGCGCTGATTGCGGAGGGTTTGAACAGTTTTATGGGGGCGGTAGCTGGGTCGGAGCTGAAAGCGGAGGACGAGAACGGGGCCAAGCTCGTCAAAAATTCGGGCGTCCATGTTGGCAGAAAGGCTCCCATGTTCTACTTCTTGGTAGCCGGGGCTGGGGGTGACTTCACATTGTTTGATAGCCACGCCAGGCCCTCGAGCAAACCTTCGCCAGTTGTTGCACAGCTAGGCACTACATACCACACCTTGTCTTTTAGCTTGTCTAGTTGCAGGGCTTGTGTGACCTCTTGTGGCTTCATGGCTGTAGGTGGGAGATTATTTATTGTTAGCATATGAATGCGCAAGTCAGGGGTATATGCAGCTCTAGTATTCAGCACGTGGAATTTCCACGACCATGGACTTGGGGATCGTGGGAAGCATACCCTCAGAGATATCTTGTTTGTTGGCGAACACGAGGAGCAAACTATCCTTCATCTCGCGGTCGTTAATGATGCGGTGAAGCTCTTGCCGAGCCTCATCGATTCTTGCGCGGTCGGCCGAATCAATAACGAAGATGAGACCTTGGGTGCCTGTGGACAAGTAGACGGCTTGTTAGGACATGTGATGGATTCTCGACATAGTCGGTGTGCATTGCAACAGCATGAGGTTTGAAAGGACATGTTAGTACGTACCACTGAAGTAGTGCCTCCAGAGAGGGCGAATCTTATCCTGGCCGCCGACATCCCAGACGTTGAACTTGACGTTCTTGTAGGTTACTGTCTCTACGTTAAAGCCGACTGTGGGAATTGTGGTGACATCCTGGCCAAGCTTGAGCTTGTACAGGATTGTGGTCTTTCCAGCGGCGTCAAGACCCAGCATCAGCAGGCGCATCTCCTTAGATCCAAAGATCTTGCCCATCATCTTAGAGAATTGGCCTCCCATGGTGTCTGCTTCGGCTATCTTTTTTTTGTTGTGGTTTGGTGTTGATAGTCTTGGGGAGAGTGTGCACGTCGCAGTGTGGGGGGCTTAGAACAACGTGGGTTTGTAAGGTACTGTTGTCGAGATGAACTCGAGATAGGGGTTGGTAAGTATTATACTGTGAGGGCGGTCCCAGCGGTATTATAGATGAGTAGTCGTCCTCCCCAATGTTTTGTTGTTGTAGTCCGAGAAAAAAGACAATGGTGAATACAGTAGGGGGGGGAAGAGTGGTGGAGTAGACAATGGGAGCGCGGACCAAAACGCGCAGGATGCAAGACAAGACGCGGGCGGCAGCCAAGAATATATACAGATAGTTGAGGCCTCAAGAGCGCGACGAGGATGGATGAGATTCTGGTTATCGCACACAGGGTCCCTTATTGAAGGGATTCTGGGCTTAGGAGGGAGGGAAGGACTGGAACAATGTCAAAAAAAAAGTGGAATTGACGATAGCCTGGAGGATGAGCACTCAAAAGAAATGAATAAAGTTGTTTGTAGCAAAGCAGACAGCCCAGGTACCATGCCGGCTCTCAGGGGTGAGCACCTGAAATTGTCAATTCCCCAAAGAGGTTGGCAGGGGAAGTCCTAGGCAGGAAGCACAGACGCAGACGCGGTCACGGTAGCCAATACACTAATCGCACTGTATCTAATCCTAATTGAACAGATATGTTGCTCCGTGCTAGAAAATGATATGCCTAGTATCATCTCACTGTGTGGCAGTAACACCGCCCCTCAAAGTGATAGGACACCTTCCGCTCCTTGGCTCCACTTTGCCGTTTGCTTGTGCTTCCATTGATGAACTACCCCGTGGTTTGGTGGATGCACGGTCTCGGCGCGGAGAATATCATCACGTCGGCAAGGTGCCGGAAGATCTCGTCACGGCTTGTTCGGTCAAGCTAAGGAAGGGAACGCCATGCTTACCGAAGAAACTAACATTTTCTTTGAAGCATAATATAAAAATAAACACGATAGGGGGATATCGTTCGTTTAGCTCAACCGTACACAGAATGTATGCACCTAAGTATACCTAGTGTTGCTCACTTAAAGGGTTTGCAATTATTATCAGCAAACTCCAAAGCCGGCATGCCTTTGTTGAAGCCGTCACGGGCAATGTTAAAGCAACCTGACAGTCGACCAATCGCTTCCAGTTGCTGGTCGAGCCGCTGTGAGACGCTTCCCACTAACTTAACAAATGAAGCTATGCAATCCTGTAACGCTGCTATCCAAGAACTCCTAACCCTCGCAAGCTAGCCCTAAACGCCATCACAAATACACATATCATTGACAAGTATCCGTAGGAAAAGGTACAACATGTGTCGACTCAATGTCAAGGGAATGCCTTACGCCAAGGAAAGGGCTATCCCCGGTATTCAACCACGTAGCGCCGCTCTACCATCTGCATCGTAGTTGTGTTCTCCTCCCCTTCGAACCGGAGGTGGACCTTGCCCTGATCGTCCGTTATCATCACCTCGGCCTTGTAGAAGGTTGTGGTTCCAGGATACAAAGCCAACACAGTTTTCCCATTGTCCCACTCCGGCAGTGGGGTGGCGTTCGCTGCCGATGTGATGGGGATCATACTAGATGCGCTTGTGCGATACTCTTTGGGTTTTCCCGTCACGTCGTCCGGTTCGGGATCAAGGACCTTGTATCGCCGACTTTTACCGTCACCCAGCACCTGCTGGACGATGCCAAGTATCCAGTCGGTCTGCTCTGAACCCGTCGGCTTCGGTCGGAACGCCACCTCCTCATCCTTGGCGAATGTGATCTTTGTCCTTGAGCTATTTTTGCCCCAGTCTCCTCCAACGCTCCCTGGGAGGGACTCGGGCCCCTCCGATAGCACCCTTGGGATCGGGGTGCCACCCCGCGTATCGTTCTTAGGCCCCCTTTCGCTAGATGCTCCAATCTTACCCATCCTAGGCCCGGGGCTGCTTCCCAGAGCGCCCTCGTAGTCTCCGTAGAGGTCCTTGTCTTCTTTAACCTTGTGCTCGGCCCGTTCTGTCCTATTGAGACGAGACCCCGTTCTACTGGGGGGGGCGGGGTTCGGGTCGCTGTTTTTCTCTTTTGCCTCCTGTATGCCTTTGAGGACGGTAAGGTGCTCGATCAGCTCCTTCAGCTGGCTACTCTGGTTGGAGAGCTTGTCGCGTTCGCACATCCGAACGCCGGCGCGTATGGTCTGCTCGAGCTGATTCCGGGTGTCTTGGAAGCCCTGGCTATGGGCCTTCTTGTTGGACGCGACAATCTTGTCGAGATCGTGGATTTTCTGCGCATTGTCGGCATGTTCGTTAAATATGTCGACCACGTTATGCAGGCCCGTCTGGCAGTTCTTCCACAGGTCGACTTCCTCGCCAATGTCGCTGCCGTTGTTCCTATTAGAGCCACGGCCCCGGTTTCTTTGCGACATGCCGGGATTGGGATATGAATGTAGCTGTGAGGTGTTGCAAGTAGCGAGCAGTCGCGCAAGTGTCTAGAACAAGACCGGGGTGCTATAATACGACAGTTGGGGTAAGCAGCACGCCGCGGGCTAAGGACGGACAGCCCTGTCGCAGTGGCAGAATTAAAAGCGGTGAGGCTCACATGCCGAAGCCTGCAACCTGGGGTGGAACAATTTGGTGGGGTGCTCCTATGTAATTGTCGCTGATGTCAACTGCAATAGCGGGGCTTTGCACTGTAGGAGGTGCGACATGCAGCAACGGCCTCTACCCAGCAGGGTTAAAGCTTTGAGGAGCTCGACGGAACGAGGGAAAGAGGGAAAGAGGGAAAGAGGGAAGGAGGGCATGCGATGGATGGAATGAGTTTGTTCAAACAAGCGTGTTTTCGAGTACAGTACTAGAACCGGGTTCACTTCCCATCATTCATTGTTCAAGTAATTAGCAATCCCCTACTAAACGATCAATTCCAACATTACAAGCAAGCAGTCATTCGTGTAAACTCGCAGTGATCAGCAGTTCCCGCGACTTCACTCTCCAGGCGCAGTTCAAATTCGTCCCCACGTCGGTGAGGGAACAACCCAAGCTCGTCCTCAGCGCCAACAAAAGCTACTACATAGATATCCTCCAGGAAGCTTCGCCAGTCGCTAGCAGCCATGCAGGTTCCACTCATTCGACTCCAATGCGGAGTGAACTCATATGAATGGGGCAAGAAGGGAAACGATTCGGCTGCCGCCAAGTTCGCTCTAGCCACTCCCGCTAGCGACTTCTCTATTCAGGAAGACCGTCCCTATTCCGAGCTTTGGATGGGAACTCACCCCTCAAACCCATCCAAGGATGTCGCCACAGGCCGCACCCTTCTCGATATCGTCCAGGACAACGCCTTGCTTCTCTCCCATGCCGTCTCGTCGAAGTATGGGCCCAAGCTGCCCTTCCTCTTCAAGGTGCTCTCCATCAACAAAGCACTCTCCATCCAGGCCCACCCCAACAAGAAGCTTGCCGAGCAGCTGCATGCTCGCGACCCAAGAAACTACCCCGACGACAACCACAAACCTGAGATGACCATTGCCATCACCCCCTTCGAAGGACTCTGTGGTTTCAGGCCCGTCGGCGAGATTGCCCATGTCTTGGCAGCCGTCCCTGCTCTGAGGGAGCTTGTGGGAGTTGAGGCGGCCGACGAGTTTGTCAATGCCGTTAAGGGACAAGAGGAAGGCCAAGACGAGGCCGCGGTCGCCAAAAACAAGGAGGCTCTCAAGAAGCTCTTTGGCACCCTCATGAATTCATCTCCGAGTGCTATCGAGTCGGCCGCTGCCAAGCTGGTCGAAGCTGCCAAGGCCGACTCCGAAACCAAGCTGGTGCCGGACGAGTCCAAGGTCTCTACCCCTAGCGCTGTCCTCGCAGAGGTCATCCCCCGCTTGTACGGTCAATTCGGGGCAGACATTGGTCTCTTCGTGTTATTCCTCCTCAACTTTGTCACCATGGACCCTGGCGAAGCCATGTTCCTGAAGGCCGACGACATCCACGCCTACGTCAGTGGAGACATCATCGAATGCATGGCTGCCTCGGACAATGTTGTCCGTGCTGGCTTCACCCCGAAGTTCAAAGATGTCGACACGCTTGTCAGCATGCTCACGTACAACTATGCGCCCATCGATGAGCAGAAGATGGCGCCGACCGAGTACCCGTACGCAACCCTGAACCGCGCCGGCTACAGCTCCAGCTCCACGGTCATGCTGTACGATCCTCCCATCGAGGAATTCAGCGTCATTCGATCCTGCCTCAAAGGCGACAAGGCCAAGGTGACGTTCGAGCCGCTTGAGGGACCGAGCATTGTCATCTGTACGTCAGGGAAGGGCAAAATCTCCGTTGGTCCGACAGTGGAGGAGATTAAGGAGGGTTATATCTACTTTGTGGGATCGACTGCAGAGCTGGTTCTCGAGTCAGAAGGCGGGGAGGATGATGAGTTTGTCACTTTCAAGGCCTTCTGCGAAGTTGACTCTGCTCCCGCAAACGGTGACTCCCACATCTAGAGTCACTATGAGGATGTTGTGAGGTCAGTACCCTAGATACCGCAAAATTCCGAACTTATTGAGGCTGATGTTCTGCCGATGGGTACCATAATCTCTCCACTAAAAACAATAAACATCTTTAGGCCAACCTCTGGTTCGCTTCAAGGGCTGTGCTAGTATCGGGTCCAGTAGTGAAGGATGCTTCGTTTATAAATACTATCAAAGGTGTATGATCTATAACTCAAAGAATTGGTAGCCTTGCTCTAAACAGGTCTGAAGTGTCATAGTCTAGGGTGTCGAGAGCTTAAAGTCTACTTTCCCATTTATTGTATACAAATGGTTCCCTGTTGATTAAAAGTCCTAATAAAATAACATTCCCCCCTCCCCCAGGAGCATGTCCCTTTTTGCGACCCTATTCTTCCGGATAGCTGAGGAGGCATGACGGTCGGGAGCCACAGCACGTGATCCGACATTCGATCAAATCAGCTGCTGCGGCTGGCCGCAACCTGATCCTAGGTGTATCAGACCGTAGGGTAGGACGATAAGCATTGGTAGCCAAAGGAACCCAGGAAAAGATAAAACAGGTCTACAACAAGAAGAATTTAATTAATAAATGTATCTTACAGTGAGAACGAGCATAGTGGAGCGTTTCGGACATAGAGGAAGACATTTTGTCCCATAACCTCCTCTGCATTCTAAGACGAGGCGTTGAATGTGTGCTATCGAGGGTGTGTCGCGGAGAAAGGGGGAAATATCACATAGAGCCTGTTTGCCCATGATGTTGGTTAGGTAAGTAACGCCGTGGCGCCACGTCCAGGGAGTAAAAAGAAAAAGAAAAAAAGAATTCACGACTGGAGCCCGCCCAGAAGGTTATTACGAAAAGCCATATTTACCATTTTTCTAGTAAATCATATCCATTCCTGGGGATCTTCTGATGCAGTTTGACGCAAGACGTGTGGCTCTTGGGGTCATGATAAATACAAGTAGGATGGATTGATTGGGAAGCGAGGATTGGAAGCCACAAGGGCCTTTGATCTGCTGTTCAATGCAAAATGGCGCCGGTGGCCCTCGCCCATTTTAGGAGTAAAAGCCGTCGCCTGCTGCCTGCTCCGCGATAAGAAAAAGTAGTGGAGGTCTTCTTGGCGAGTGACGGCATCGCAATATAATCCATGCTGCTTCTTTCCTCTCTCACTTACAAAGTCTAAATGCAAGCCCTATGCTAATCTCACCGTAAAATATATATACCCGAGCTAGGACATGTAGAATATTCCAACGCCACGGAAGGAAATATTTAACCTTTAATATCACATGGGCTTATCCCTTAATAATGTGGCTTGTAGGAAGAAGAAAAAATATTAAAACTCAGGTGGGAATATTTTCCCCTTTCCCATTTAAAATTCTCCAAGGTTTTCTTCCCACCTTATAATCCAACCACGCAATCCAACCATCAACAATAACCTCACATTTTACACATTTTATATTTACATATTTATCAACATTCTTAACATTTAACCGATACAGCATCATGTCTACTATTCAGAATACCACCACCGTTACCCAGAGTAACACCGCGGCTGTCAGTAGTACAGTAACATGGGCCATAGAATTCGAGGTAGCAGCGGCATCCCTCCTAACCAAGAACGACCCTGTCCCGGCCGAGGATCCGCGGCGACCAATTTCCGGCATTCGGGGCCAGGAGATCGAGTTCATGGATGCCATCCGAGGGACTCCCATACAGAAGAGGTTCGACCTCCCCGACTACAACGGCCTGCCGACCGGGAGTGGTTGGGAGGGGCTCGGGGACCGGCACCGGCACCGGGACCACGAAAAGGTAGACCCCAAGTACACCACCTGGGTCGCCACCACCGACGCGAGCGTCAGGGGCGTGGATCCAGAGTCTTGCTACGCGTGGCATGGATGGGAGTTCAACTCTCGCGTTTTCTCCGGGCAGCCCCAACGCCAGGGTCCGGGCGATGAGGACGCCGCCCCAGAGGAAGAAATCGAGGCGTTTTGCCGTGTCCTCAGGAACAACATTCGCGTCCAGACCAACGACTCCTGCGGCCTCCACGTGCACGTCGGGCTGGGGGAAAGCGGGATCCCTCTCGGCACGCAGCTGAAGCTCCTCACTTTCCTTTGCCTGGGGGGCGAGGAAGCGCTGTACCAGATGTGCGACAAGTTGAGGAAAGGGAATTATTACTCCAAGAGTGTTGCCAAGAGCGCGGGCTCGTGGCTGGACCGGGTTGTCTTCGGCGACGACTGGAGAGAGGCAGAGAAGCGGAGGAAAGAGTTTTCGGAGGAGGAAAGGATCGGGATGGTTGGGGAATATCTTCCTCTCGAGTTGCTGGAGGAGACATGCCCGACGATGAAGCGGAAGTTGATGGGGGAGTGGATCTGGAATGTCAACCGGCTTGACGAAGTTCCCACCACGACGTCTCCGGGGCGGCCTTGTGTTAGGTTGAACACGTACCACAAGACTGTGGAGTTTAGGATCAAGGAAGGGATGCTTGATCCGAAGCATATTGTTGATTGGGTCAGGGTTGTGCTGGGTATTTTCCAGTTTGTGCATTTCTCCACCCCGCACGAGTTTAGGGCCGCCGTGGAGAGTATGGTCAGGAAGGATAGGGACGAGGGAGAGTATCTGCGGGGATTCGAGGATCGGGGGTTTAAGTGGGAGAGAACCGAACCGGTTTGGTATGATGGGCGTTCCTTGGCGGGCGCGCATGCATTCGCCAAGGGGAACTCGGGCTGGGGCAGGGTGATCACTAGTGATGGGACCGTGATTGAGGGATGGGGGTATGGGAACGAGGAGTGCCCGTACGATTACGGCGACGGGCCTGACCACGTGGTCGAAGAGTTTGTTCGCGAGGCCGCCTTGACCGGCACCAACAACGAGGAGGATGAATTCTTCGTCGAGAACGATGAAGCTTCCTCCGAAGCCAACACCGAATCAGACTCCAGACCCAGCAACGAGCCCTGGGGCAGTTGGGACAACGTCGACCCCTCCTGGGGTTCCGATGAAACCCCCAGCGTCAAGGATGACAACGCCACTCCGCCATCTCAGCAAGAAGAAGAAGAAGAAGGCCTCGACCAACACCTGCCCGGCTGGTGGGGACAGGACCAGCTGAAGCCCCAATGGCTTCGGGTGGTCCCGGAGCCAGGCCAACCAAGCACTATGAAGCCCGTCCCCGTACCATCAGACAAGCTGCCGGAGGACGCCTACCAAGAAGGATACGACGAGAGAGCAGCCGTCGTGGCGAGCTTCTACAACCGCTCGTTGTGCTGGCAGTGGCCCTTGGCAGAGGAAAGGAGACGGCTTGGGTTCGGGTGGAGGGGCGTCTTGGAGGAGATTGTACTGGGCAGGGAAGGGGGAGACCAGGAGTTTGTGGAGAGATGGGAGGAAAGGGTTGTGGAGTACGGGGCGAGGACGGATAAGAGGCAGAAGTGGTGGGGCGAGTTCGGCGGTGGGGTTTTCGAGAGTGTGCTTCCTGAGCCTGAGCCTGTCGGCGACGACCACAAAGAAGAAAGGGATGAGGTCGTCGAAGAGGAAGAGGCAGGAGCAGAGCCACGGATCTCGACCTCGACGACAATGACAGCCGGCGGTTTCTGGGACAAGCTCAAGGCCGCAGCAGCAAGGAAGCTTGAACAGGCAAAGAGCTTTCTTCAGAACGAACTCGAGGCTTCGCGCTGGAGCAACGACGATTCTCGGCGGGAATTGGAGTTCGCTTTGGACTTGGGCTAGATTTCGATGTCGTCGTGGTCGTCGTTGGAGGAGGAGGAGGAGGAAGATAGCGAGGGTAATGAATTGTGAGCTTTATAGAAATATTTTAATAGGATTATTTGAATATATTATATAGTATTTTATTATATTTGGAATATAAAATTAAAATTACCTTTGGTTAAACATTGTAGCGGAACAGATAAGTAGCATTAGTTTGGCATTTTATTGAGGTAATTTTTGTCTATAAAATAAGCTTAAATTCTAAAATTACTTTTATTTTCTTTATTCATCCAGAACCCATATTTCCAGCATCTCGTAGTATAATGTCTGTGGTGTAGGGTGTGGATGGTGCACTTCTAGATATCAATGTCCCCCGACGGCCTAGCAAGTGCCAAGTATAAGCCCTTCCGATCACCTGAATGCGTCCTGTCCGTGAAAGTGGCAGCACCGGGGTGCTCCTGGAGGGGGGTTCAATGAGAGAACAAGCATCCGATAGTATGTTCTTTCCATCTTTCTCGGTGAGGAATCGAGGCGCGCCGTCCCTCGTGACTCTGTAGTAAGTCTCAAAAGCTTGGCGTTGGAAAAGCACCTTCCTTCTTGCGATGGGGCGATTACCGTACTTCCAGTATTGGATCAAAGCCGCTGGGCCAAGTTTCACGTAAACACCGAGAACCACGACCATTGACATGACAGGCTTGGGGGTAAATGTGCTCTAGGGCCGTCGGGAATTGGAGACCTACATGTCTTCATCGAGGCACGACCAGGTCTTTTCCTTGAGGGACAGCTCATCATAAAGCATTATCACCTGGATGTTATTCAAGTGGTCACTCCAAGGACTCTCTCAGTTGTTGGTCCATATAAAAGAAACTGTGGTCTTAAATGACCGGCTCTTCCAAGTTGTGTTTTATTTAACATTTGAAGGGAGGAAGAGCCGCTCTGTAAAGCTTTTCTTGATAGTTGTTCAACCCGGAAATGCAAAAATGTCACCCTCCCCTGTTTACTCCGATATACTCCCCTAATACCGTGATAATAGTAGGAAAGCTTTCCCCCCTGACGGTTCAATCTAATCAATCTGTTCCTTTCCACCCATAACTCCGAGCACACCCTCGCTCCTCATCCTCCTTCTCCTTCCCAGCACCTCTCTTGCCCAGTCGGAGAGCGTGAAGCCCCAGTGTCCAGCCACAAGCACACCGGAGATAATATTCACCACCTTCATCAAGAACGCTAGGTAGCCCGCTCTCTCCTCCTCGATCGTCAGCAGGATGGGCTCTATGTCATACTTGAGGAATATCCCGGGGACTTCGTGGTCGGTGATTTCCTTTGATCGCTCGGTGACTGCGTACTGGTTCGTGAAGATGGTACGCGACCTCCTGATGGCGGCATGCCCGACCGAGTATACCGTGGGCACGACAGAGGTGAAATACTGGAACTTGTGGAAGTTTGCCGAGGCCAGATTGACGGTGCGGTCGAGAGGGTTGACGAGGGTGGGGTAGAAGGGACCGAAAGAGAGTTCGTTGATGATGTGGGAGAAGTTGAAGACTGAGCTAGCTGTTAGTGTCGAGTATAATAACGAATATCCATCTCGGCAAGGAAAAGGAGCGTATGCAAACTTACCAGAGTGGTCCAAATGCTCCCCGAAGGGCTCATACCCATGGCCCCTCGCCGTGATATGGAAATCTCCCTGCACCTTGTTCAACTCCAAGCTGCCAAAGATCCGGCAGCTATCTCCCGTCCCCCAGAGCCTCGGCGTCTTGGCAAACTTGCCCTTCCTCCGCCCCGCAGCGACGATATCATGCACATGTTCCTCTCCGAATCCCTCCTCGTCCATCCAACCCTCGCCGGTGACAACCCTTCCCTTAGCGTCTCTTCCGAGCTTGTGCATCCCCTTCCCGTCAACCCACTGGGACCAATTAGTAGGCTCCTCGCGCAGCATGCTCGCCGCCAAGATCCTGTCGCCGGACGCATCTTGCACGTTGACGTGTAGGTCCTTGCATTTCATCCTGACTACGATGTCCGTGTTGATTTGCATCGCCCGACCGATGCCCTTCTCGACGGCGAATGTGTGCGCTTCGCTCCCCCGCCACCAGCTGGACGTCTCGGCCAGCACGAGGTACAGTGATATGATGATCATGGCGACCGTCCACTTGCCACCGCCGGACGTTTGGTGGACATATTGGGGCTTGGACTTGGCTATAGGGGAAGTAACAGGAGATAGTTAGTATGTGAGAGCCAGCTGAGAATTACACAGGGATGGATCATTGAATATGGCGAGGAATGGAAGAAGGGAGAGGGTAGATCTTACGAAACGCATCAAAGGCGCTCACAATGTTGCCGGCCTTGGCCCCGAAGTTGTCATCGTCCAGCTCGTGGTCCTTGTATCCATTGTGGCCGTTCATGTTGAGAGGGCGGAAAGCCAGCTGTACAAGCCGACCGTTCGAGTTATGAATCCGTCTACGGAGGTGGCCAAAAGCGATCGGCGCCCCCGGCAGGGCAAAAGAGACTCGGGTTTTTCGCAGGTGGATGTTGGTTCGCTTACTTCGATCGACGTGAAGGACAAGGTGAGTGGGAGTTGGCTGGTGACTGGCCCCTAGTCTCGAGCGATCGGCAACAGAGCCAGAGAAGAGGCAAAGGTGCGGATGAAGCAAGAATGGAAATTGGTCGTCGGCGAGCGTTAGATCTCGGCTGTGGTATTCGTAGTTCGCATGAAGATGGAATTCGCAATTGCGGAGCTCGAAACGATGGTGCTACGTAAGGTAAGTGGGTGACTTGAGGGGAGAGGAAAGCGATTGCCGTTTAAGCAATGGCATAGACAGCAGAGCATATGTCCAATACGCGAGATGGGAAGAGATATCGGAGCTTCAAAAAGGAAGAAAAGTGAAGTGGGATGGGCTTACTTACGCGGCTGACAGCTGAGGACAGGTATTCACCTTTTCTAAGGAATCCTTGCTGGTTAGTCGCTGGAAACCGCATCCCGGTACTAATGATGCAGCTACTGTATGTAGGAAGCCTCTAATTGGTGGCATGCAAAACACACACCCCCCTCCCACCCGGGCGCGGCTGACTGTCTGGATAAGGTACAAAGGTACAAACACTCCCGTCTCTCAGGAGAGCGAGAGCCTCAGAGTGGACGAGACGGAGTCTATACTGAGAAAGTCCTGCCTATACGGGAACTATTTTGTTGGAAATCACTTATTTCTTCATTTGACTACAATAGCTACTGAGTATCAATCTGAATAGTTGACAGGAGAGAAAGGGGTGCCATCATGAGGCATTCTTGCGGCTTGGCACGAGGAGGATACCACGCCGCCCTCGGCTCACCACAAAGGAGTGCGTAATCATGTAGTTGGCTCGAATTTACACAAAGAGAAATACATCCACAGAGCAAGCCATAACGGACAACAGAATCAGAAAAGATGACACCCCAGAGACCGAAATCCAGCCTTTGCTCCAGAAATACTAACAGAGAGGGAAGCGATAATATTGATTGGGTTGCCACGGGTAAAAGTGTGTCCTTTCCGATTCTCGCGTAGATTACTTCTTGGCCGCCTTGCCGTTTGCTTCGCTGTATTCCTCATCCGAAGCGTCAAGGAGGTCATACTCCTCGTCAGTATTGAACGACTCGTCGTCATCCCATTCGTCGACCTCGGCGAGCTCGTCCAAGTCGTCCGTCTCCTCAGGCTCGGGCTGCTTAACCTCGACAGGCTCGGGCTTAACCTTCTCATGGATGCTAGCAACGGGAGACTCTTTCTCAAGCTTGGGGAATATCATTTGGCTTTCGCTGGGGGATGCCTCCTTCTCAACCTTGGGCGTGTGCTCCTCCTCCGGTTCCTGCTTCACCTCGACTAGAGATTCAGTCTTGACCTTGGTGGCGGAAACATTGACGTCACACCATAGACGGTGCCCGAAGCGGTGACCATCAGGGGTGGAAAGACGCCAGTAAGAAATGGTCTTACCCTCACGATGAGGGGTTCGGAGGAGAACATTGAAGGCAAATTCCTTGCCGGGCTCAAGAGGCTGGTAGCAGACGGTTGACTCATTGGCGGAGACAAGATCGAGGACACTCGCGGGGTGGGATGGGTCAATGTGACCCATATAGTCACCGCCGACGAACTTCACAGAGCAGCCAGCTGGCCAAGCGGTCTTGCCAGCATTCTTGAGGATCCATGTCTGGTTGAAGACGGTTCCGGGGGGCATGCTAGTGCCATCAGTGACAAGGTCACGAACATAGACAGCCTCGAGGTCCTCAAGCTTGGGGATTGCTACAGGAGCTGGGCCAGGAGCTGCGACCTCCTTATCCTTAGGTTCAGCTGGCGGCATCTCCGTCTCAGGGTTGGCGGCAGGAGCCTGCAGTGCAGGGCTAACATCCAAAAGTGTCTGGATGGCAGTCGAAGAGTTGTTCGCAGCGGCTGTCGTGGTAGAGGTGGCACGGCTGCTAGTGCTGTTGCGGAGGCGGTCGCCCATGGTTGAGAGAGCCGCACCATCACGCTTATCGCCAGTGGTGGTAACAGTGACATGACGAACAGGTGTCTTGAACTTGATGAGAGGATGTGTCTTGTTATGGGTGTTGGAAGGGCTTGCTTCGCAGTTGCCGCAGAAATCAGTGTCATGGCATACAGCACACTTGTACCGAGTGCCAGTGATGTACCTGAGACCACGGGAGCTGTTGCAAAGGGGACCATCGCAGCAGATTCCGACGTGGTCAGTGCGGTTGGGGTTGGCCTTGACGCCGTCGAAGATGGGCACAAAGCGGTGGTTGGCGTGGACGAAGTCGGCATTTACCACACACTCAGAGCAGTAGTCCCAGTCGGGGCAGTCGAGGCACTTGTGGCGAACACCACTGATGCTCTTGTCGCACCCGTCGCAGATGGCATTGTGGTACTGGTTGCGACCGGGGGCAAGGCGGACATTGACAACGGGCGCGACCACGTCGCCCTCAACAGCGGGTTCAAACCCATGTCCTGGGTGATGACCATGGCTATCCTTGATAAAGCAGCCCTTGCACAGATCGAAATCATCGCAACTGGTGCAATGAACAAACTGCTTCTCGGGGAACTCTTGGACGCAGCAGTTGCAGGTACGAATGGCACCAGAGCGGCGCGACTCTTGCATGATTGGCACGGCCCTCGAGTACGATGGGGGGCGCGTGTGGCAGAAACAGAACGAGCTGGGGCGACCGCAGCCTTCGCATAGAGTTCGGAGAGGCTTGGATGGGCACAACCTGGGCGCAGTAGGGGCCGGAGAGATTGCACCTTGGGTCTTGGCAGGCTCGGGTCGCTTGTTCACCGGAACCTCAGTCTTCGACTCAGGCTTAGACTTGGGCTTGGGAGATATCCTTTCGGTGTGGCTTTTAATAATCTGCCCACCGCGAACAAAGCGCTTGATCAGCCAGTGGTCATCACCGCGGCAAGTCTCACCAGCATCGACACACTTCTGGCACAAGTCAAAGTCGCCATCATCGCAAGTCTGGCAGTGGTAGTGGGCCTCGGGGATAGTGGCATCACACTTGTTGCAGCAGACGGCGAACGTTGGCCGGTCGATAGCCGGTGCTGGAGCTTGGGATGGTATTACCCTATTGACAATATCCTCCTGAGCCAGCATCTCCTTGGGTGGGCGAGCAGGCGGAGTAGGTGCCTTTTCGGGCTGCGAATGAGTGTTTAGAGGGTTGCCGAGTATATCGAAGGGCTTGGGCCTCAGCGCAGTCATGCGGGCAAACTCGTTGAAGCTATTCTCGGGTTGGTAGAGTCCCGTCGTCATCGAAGTCGGCTTAGCTGGCTCCTGCGACGGAGGGAAGACGCAGTTTGTGACAAGAGGTTTGGCCGGAGGGGTGGGCTCCGTCTTGGAGATCTCGGTCATTTCAGAACGAGTGGCAACGGGGGTTTCGGGTTCGTCCTCAACAGTAACAGGCTTGGGGACTTGGGTGGAAGGTTGAGCATCTTCATCCTTGCTCTTGGGCTCCTCACACTTTGGTGTCGTCTTCTGAGGCTCGGGTTCTAGCAGGCTCTCGTCATTAACAGAAGTGGTGACTTTGATTTTAAGCCTCTGCTTGGCCTTGGCGGCTCGGTAGAGCTGCTTGTAGACCGAAATGTTGGCGCGGTCGAGGGTGACGAAGGCCGAGGCCGAGTCAGAATAACGCTCAAAAACACAGTTCGTAGAGGGATCAATGTGGAGAGATGCCCTGAGCTGACCCGGGACTTTAGGTTAGCAAGTATACATGACAACTGGCCGTGAACCTTTGCAAGAAGGCAACAGCGGCAAACATACCTTATCCTCGAGGGTGCTAGCATTCATGTCCCTTAGAGGAAGCTTGAACCGGCACATGCGACCATTTTGGTTCACCTTGATGGTGACCTGGGTGTCGCCCGTGGCCGGAGTCGACATGATTCTTGATCACAGTGATGTCGGTCCAATGTTCTATAAGCTGGCGACTGAAGGTTAGTCGATCGATTGATCGGTAAATCAAGCTTGGTTTGTATGCATGCATTCACTGGTCCAGGAACACGGAGGGAATGGGTCCACGGAGGGGAACAATGGCCGAATGAGCAACGGAACGGTCGGGAATATGGGTATGTGTTGAGGATAATGAGAGACTAGATAGACGATGGAGCTAGGAGATGATGGTGGTTTCTTTCTGGGAGGTGGTGCTGGTCATGGCAGCGGATGGGTGGAGAGATGCAGACGGGCCTGGCATCTAGGAAGTGGAGTGGAAATGCAACTCACTTTGGTAGCCGTGGGGGTTGGTGATGTAGGTGCGTCGTTGGTGCCGCCAGTCACGGATTACAGACTCCGGGTCGGTAAGGCTGTTTATTGATTTTATTGGCTTGGGATAGAGGGAAAAATGAAGGAAGGCGGGGAGGGGAAGGGGAAGGGGGAAAGGAGGAAGAGAGGATGGAGCGGATGAGAGAGAGAAGCAGGTGTGGATGTGTTGTAGAGAGGAGGAAAGGAGGGAGCACATCAGGCGGAGAGAGGCGGAGAGAGGCAGAAGGGAAGAGGAGTCGACTGTCGGCGCCTGTAGTTCAAGGCAAGCCCCAGAATGAACGGACAGGGAAGGGGCGGAGGGGTGCAGTGGACTTTTGGAGCGCAGTGTGCACCTGAACCAGCTGGAACGGCGATCGGGGAAAGTAACTGCTACATATAAATGCAGGTATTGAATGGCCTAGGCAGATATATCAAATCGTACGCAGTCCCGCCACCCTGCTAACATGGTCATCGCCTCGTAGGACTCCAATCGTAGTCTCGGATACGCGGACGAGACAGATAGCTACGTTGGGAACTCCCATGCACAGGGCGGTCGGCATTAAAGGTCACAAGCAGTCCGCATTTACTAGCTGTTAACAAATCGGGGGTAGCTCTGGGCCGCATCCAACACCAGTCTTACGTCAGGAAATAGGAGCGTTGAACCTTATGCCCAATACGCTAGCAGGTACCAACTGGAACGTGCTATATAGCCTACACCATTGCCAGTATCGGATCCAGAGGCTACCAAATTCCCCATTAAAGTATCTTGACCCTGTCCCTTTTGAAGGTCCCCCAGGGCTAGGCAGATGAGACTAAAAGACCAGCAAGCTCGGAGGAATACCAAAACATCCACAGGACTAGCTAACCTCGAGCAAAGGACTCGACGGCCGAAACGAAAAAGGCATCCATCCACCGCGTCTTCCAAGTTGCCGCCTGTTAGTCCAAATACCTACGTACATGCAAAAAAGGTGCTCAGTAGGTGGCAATATTTTGGGGGGATTCGTGATTTGAGACCCGAGCCTGCTCGACTCTTCCCCTCGTTTCTGTGCGACAATACGAATCACAAACCGTCCCCTCCACGGCCAAGGAGTGTCCGCCTGGCTGCCTGGCCGCCCAGTGGGTGGTTGCCCCCCCCCCATCTTGTCCTCGACCCGAAAAGTTTGGCTTTGAACTGTGTATTTGTCTTTCGTCGTACGATTCCGCCGTAGGAAAAGAACACCCGGGATGTTAGTCTCCAGACAGGCTCAACTTTTGCTGCTTTCCGTCGCTTCGGTCAAGGGATGGATGCCCATCATAGAAGGCCCCAGCTTGGGGGCACTTCAGCGGCTCCGCCAGCTTTGCCAGGCGTCTCAAATCCAACTACTGTAAGCCGCGGTGAGGCGAAAACTTGGCAGAAGTCCCCTCCACTCGCCACAGCGAAGACTGGGCCCTTGGCCTCCTCCCCGACCGGCCACCAACAGGCGATGCTCCACGAATATCACCATCATCCTGGACAACCCCTCACGTGCCGCATCTCCGTGATCACCGAAAGTAAGACTTCCTGTTTACTTCGTGATCGTTTCCTCACCACAGCAGCACAACAGTGTACTTTGTATGTACTGCTGATAGAGCCTTGTCTTTTGCTGTAGGCCCCAGGCAATATTTGGCATTTTGGTGCGTTTCGGCATCAATGTATGGTATACATACTGTACGTACGTACTGTACATAAGGATGGGTATATTCACTCATAGTATAGATATGCAATACACGTATACGCGCCACATACCCAATCCACGCTGAACCTTACATACATATGTATGTATGTACTGTCTTGCCAGTCCTGCCTATCCACAGTACAACTATTCAGACCCAAGACGCTTCCTGGGGTCTCGGAAGCTTGCGAACAGCTAGGCCCAACTCTGCCGACGCACCGAAGTGTCTGGCTCGTGATAATGAAAAAGAAAAAAAAATCAGTTCGATACAAGTCTCAGTCAATCAAACATTAACAGACATGCGATTGGCACTGCATTTGCCGTTTGTGTTCCATATCTCTGAATGTGGATACCGCCTTTTTCTGGAACGCAATATTGAGATATTCACGAATTTCCAAGGCTGCACTGCAAGTGTATCACTCAGCACTTGACTGATCGTCCATATCACGATGCCGACCAAGAATGCTAACATCGAGGCCGTCCGATGGGGCTAGAATGCATGATACATTCATTCACAGACGCTCACATATATTGACATAAAATATTGCGAATATGGGTTTTTTTACCAGCTCAGATCAGGTTTAAAGGTGGTATTCATAGGTAACTATCAGACACTGCCAACTCTACAGCCACTTCTTTAATACTGAAGGGGCAAAATTGACCATGGGGATATATCCTCCACTCCTGCCGAGTATCTACCGTCATCAACAGCTCCAAGTGACAGCCTCGCCTCGTCTTATGTGCGGGCTGTCGTGAACAATCCACTGGATCTATGCCACCATCTTTAGAATCCTTCCTCCCCATACAACCAAGCCAAGCCGTAAGGCCTTTCTTTTAAAACTCTGTAGCAAGGAACAAAAACCCCAAATAAAAAAGGAAATCGTGCTAGAGGTTGAGCCTTATCATGGAATGCACCATTCCATTCTCTTAGTCCGAGGCCCATCTCGGACCATCTCGGCCCATCCACAGACAAAAGAGAGACCTGAAGTCAGAGACACCCAACTGGACCGATCTACTACCATCAAGGAGGGACGAAATCACAGCTGTAAACAAAAGAATAATGGTCATGAATATCGCAGAACCTTGTCGTTTTAAGCCACGACAGTTAATAAGAGTGCAAATGTAGCTTGACCAAAACAATTATACCAGAGAACACCTCAAAACTCCAGCAAGGGCAAATCACGTTAACGCCTTTGCAAT
The DNA here is from genome assembly GCA_022664585.2 of Zalerion maritima. NCBI lineage: Eukaryota > Fungi > Ascomycota > Sordariomycetes > Lulworthiales > Lulworthiaceae > Zalerion > Zalerion maritima. Next base: position 58,416 of record JAKWBI020000195.1, on the reverse strand, counting down.
ACCGGGATGGACTGAAATAAGGGAAATGAATGCTCCTCCAAAAGATATCCGAGCAGACGGATCAGGGAGCTCCCAGCAGCTCCAAATGACCTAGACTTTGCCCTTTGCACCGCAAACCAACCCCTTTCTCAAGGCTTTGTCCTCCAAACTGGAAACGCCCAGCTGCAGAACCCAGATTGTCCCATGCCCCCTTGCCGACGGGGTCGCAGGCATGGTCCGAGAGCCGAAAACCATGGAAATAAAAAAACAAGGGGGTGAATTAAATCGCATACGTGGAAGCGAGGGTTGGTAATCGACTATAGAAGCTATTCTGGAGTCTGTCTCCATTACCACCTTAACAGTTGTTAGCAAGAGACACAGTACGTGCCATCTTTTTGGGAATAGACAGATTCCAGTATTGTAGGAGCATAGCCTAATCCCCGAACTTAGATCACGATTAGGGTGCCTTAGACTGGCTTGGCCGAGTCGACATAGGCTATGATACCGGGTTACTGAGGGTAGTACACAGTCCCCTGAGGCTGTGGTGAATAGTAGAACCCATCGCCTCCTGGTCCCATGGGAGGTGGCGGTCCACCCATGTTCATTAGGGGCGCCCCTGGGGGTGGGTAATACGGAGCTTGGTAATTGGGATACGAGGGGACCTGGGGAGGAGCCATCTGTGATGCATCTGAGTAGAAGACTGTTCCGTTCACAGCCATTCCAACAGCATTAGAACCAGGGACAGTCTGCGTATTAGGCTCCGTGTTCTGCATTGGCATTTCCATTGCATATACTTGAATTTGCCCTTGCTGCGGTTCTTGCTGCTGTTGCCCACCTGGTACAAAAGGTGTTGCCGAAGCTGAAGGTCCGGGGTAGTCTTGGGATGGGTAGTAGTAGCCAGGTTGCTGAGGCGGCGGCGCCATCTGTGGTGCCTGGGGGCCGTAATAGCCTCCGCCCTGGTTATATCCAGGTAGGAAGGGGGTTGCATGGATGGCCTTTTCGGGAATCTGGGACAGCGGCGTTCCAGTCGAAGGATATGAGGGTTGTCTAGAGTGTTCGTATGTCTGGGGAGCTACTGGGACTTGGTGATGGAAGGCCTGCTGGTAATTCTGATGATGGTTCATAGTAGGCGATTCAATATTTTCCACCGAAACTCCTCGCTTCGGAGTAGGCTGGTGCATGGGAATGGGTGCGGGTCTATTCTCGAACGTTGGTTTGTCTGGGAGCGGGTGTGTCTGAGGCTGCGGGATATTAACGATGGATGCTTCCGGGCCCGCGAGGCCATGCACCGTGTTTGCCTGGGCGTGGGGATTGGCATCGGCTGCGTATGATGTCTGGTCAGGCCTCGGCTGTGGCAGCCTGACAACAGGGACTGGTCTTGGAGGCTCCATGGGCATCGGTGCTCGAGAGACGGTCGAGCCGGCCGGAGAGATCATGTCCCTTGCCATGTCAGGACCCAGGGCGATAGACGACCGACGACTCATAGCAACGCTTGGACTATACATGCTACCCCCATACATGCTTCCGCCGTAAATACTGCCATTATAGATGCTATTTCCCCCAAACACGCTCGTGCGCCTACTGAAACCTCCAATAGACCCGAGCGTAGATCTAACTTTGCCTCTGCTCCTTTGCTGGTTGGGCCTCATTGCACGAGGAATAAAAATGAAAGATCTATCGGTCGCTGGGAATATGAGCTTTGGCACAGCCATACCATAGAGGAAAATCCTTGCCGGTTTGTCTCGTCGAAGTGGTGGCCTGTGGTCCGGTAGCATCGTATACTGCTTCATGAGTATTGGGGGCATGGTCTTGGCCTCCCTCATGCCGGGCAAGAAGATGCGGATGGAAGTTTGGCCGAGATGCCTCTCAGTCGACATATGGCGGTTTATGGTCTCTTTGCTTTCTTCGCACTTTGGTATGTCGCCCGTATAACTTGTATGGGGTCCCTCAGGCACCCGGCGGCCGGGACGAGTGGGAATAGGATTATCAAGGGCTTCATGCATATCATGGGACCATTGATTGCTTGTGAGGGGATCTGGGGGACCATGCATCTGGCTAAAGGAGGTCAAAAATCCCAAGTTAGCTACTTTGTTGGGACTTCATGCTTGCAGGCACAAAAGTAGTGGATATGAGAAGAGGTGCACTCACTTCATGGGAGCATATGGGCCTCCGATGCCTCCACGCCCTCGTCCGCCTCGTCCGCCTCGTCCACCCCTACCAAATGGCCGAAAGCCATTTCCGGCTGGAGCAGCGGATCTGTAGTCATGCATGAAGAAGGACCCCCGATTGGGGACAAATGCCGGGTCCGCATCCCTCTTGCGGCGGTATTCGTCGTGTTCTCGTCGTCGGCGCTCAAAGGCATCCTCTGTCGGATTCCGTGCCTTGTTTGCCAGACTGGAGCTTACTATCATGGGAGCTGAAGAAGTCTTGGCCTCCGATGGGGCCACAGATTCTATGTCCACCTTGACTCCGGGTTCCCCTTCTCCCTCGCCATCGGCAATATCCTCTTGGTCCGATTTTGATTGGATCCGAGGATTGGCCTCAGCAAAACCAGCAGGAGTCGGAGGACTTAGTTGCTTTGGTTGCCTCGCATGCTTGGCAGCACCGTTTCCGGTTTTCTGTGTGGCAGATGGACCAGCAGCAGAGCCATCAAATGCTTCCTCAACATTGCTGGTATCACTATCGTTCCCATGGATGTTGTCATCACTGACGAGAGAGGCCTCGCTCGCGGTGTCGTCGATATCAAGGACATCATCGTCAGCCTCATCTTCAAGCCTCCTACGTTGGCCAATCTTCCTTCGTCTCGGTGCAGCGGCCATGTTGGACTGTACTCTCGAAGGCATACGGGAAAGGCAGTTGATCGGATGTCGGATAACGGAGATAGATGTAATCAATGACGAGGACGGGGCTCAGGGAGGGGATGAGCCAAGAGGTGTTCGGGGGTGGAGGTGGAGACGCCGGGGACGCAGAGCCGCCCTCAAGGATGAATCTGATTGAGTCGGGTCGAGTAAAGCATGCGGTGGCAATGACAGGAAGTCTCGGCATATAAAACAGTAACGATCAGGATGGGGAACCGAAGACCGCCCTGCAGTGCCGACGATGGCAGTTGGGAGCAGGGGGTGGCGGGACTAGAGCGAACGTAGGGAGTGTAGTGATGCCTAGAGAGGAGTGGTACTTGTCGTTGTCGTCGTCCGTCTGTCTACCAGGCAAGGTGGGCGGGAAGAGAAAACAACAATAAACAAGTGGTGGGTTGAGGATGTCTGGTGGTGAGGCGGACAAATCGTGCTAGCACTGCGTGGTGGCATCAACAGTTTGTGGAAGCATGGAGGAAGACTCAGGCGGATGCACGATTGGGAGACTGGTAACAAAGCGATTAGAAATGTAGGCAGCTCACCCCGGGAGCAAAGAAGTAAAAGATTCAAGGCAACACGATAAGTGAAGAAATCCCCGAAGTTCAAATCCAAAAGTTCGAAGGAATTAGAGTTCGTGGCAAGTGATGATGTTGGTGGAGACCCTCCGGCCAGAATAATGATAGTTAAGGAGAGAATGATTGTTTGCCAGTTAAGGTTGGAGAGGGTGGAGCAGAGGTGGTGGTGATGACAGTCGTTGAGCTGGTATTTTTTTGGCCTTCCAGCTTCAGAAGCATTTGCTACTGCATGTACACTGTGCGTAGTCCACGCATTCTCACCGTGGAATTGAGAGGCACTTGCTCGTCCACGGTGGTGCTCTTTGTCTGATAGACGAAGCTTCCAGCTTACCTCCTAGCGAGACAGAAGAAAAGAAGCTGCACCCCATTGCTGTGTACTTTCTATAAATCTACCCACGCTGTATCAAACCTACCACTCCAGGCTTCCCAGGTGCTGCTGTGTATTACTGCGAATGTTTCTCTCTAGCGACTTAAGACAGGCTAAGTGAGGAAAGGTAACATATATTGGATGCTGGCAACACTTGGGCAGACGGGGATGCAGAAGGGACGAGAGCCACTGTACCATTTCACTGCACGGGTCGGGTCATTGGGGTAGTGGCATCCATCATGGCTCCCACCAACAAGGCAATTCAGCCAATTCCGTCCCCTGCTCGGACCATTTTTCTGCCAGCTGGCGGCATGTATACTTACCCTTTGTTCAATTGGTCGCACTGTATTTTAGCGCTTAAGACCCCTGTTCCCTCCAGCTGCCTCAACGATCAACCTCGATTTCTCGAATTTCTACAGACATTTGGCTGCGTGCTCCCAGTCATGTTCTCCTAATCGACCACCACGTATTTATTTCTAAAGCCCTGTTCTTCTATTCCTCCCTAGAAATCAGAATATGCTAGCATCGATCAGTTCTTACATGTAACTGTCACCTATCACCTACTACAAGCCTGCAACACCTCCATGTCGAACCTTTTTCTTCTTCCTCTTGCAAATCTTGCTGCCCAACACCGACTTTTGGTGGCAACAGGTCCGCTAGTATGGTGTCTTGCTTCTGGATCCTTCTTGATATTTATCCCCGCCAAGTGCTCGACAATTGACTATACCCTTGGGTAGCCAAACCCGATCTAGGAGCGTCATGGATGGCCACAAAACCCAGATCTACCCCCGGAACTTCCTCCTCTCTTTACACACCACTTCACCTCCCATCCCAACCTTACTCAACCATCCCTCTCGCAAAGTGTGGAACACAAGCAGTCAATATTTAGTAGCTAAGTCCTGAACAGTGCAATTCGACGTGGCTGCGTCAGGTCGACTTTGGATCGCAGAGCAAAAGTACTCGTTCAACTCGCGGTAGTAGGGACCGTACGCGGAAGAACATGCAGCCGTGAAATGTGCACTGGCACCACGCGGCGTCTTGTTAACTGCAAAGTCCAACTAGACTCGGTCAGACGCTCACATTTTACCCCCCGCACACACTGACTGGTCATAGGAGAAGAGCCGGGGAGGATAAGCACCGCCAGCAGCGTGCCGCATACTCCGTCGAGCAAGACCTTCGCAGGTTCTCAAGAGGGGGCAAGGGAATGGTGGTGGTAGTGTGAACTGTATGCCGGCAGCCTGGTCAGCACAGTTGAAGGGCCGCCAACCACCCGTGGACGGAATATCGTGTTTCCCTGAAACTCTTGGATCCAACTGCCCTTTCTCCAATGTTCTTGTGACAGCAGCATGAATGCTTGTACGTCCCACCTCAGACACCAGTTGAAAGCACTATTCAGACCATGTTGCCACCAAACCCAGGAAAGCAAACACCACCCTTCTTGTTCGCGAATGCCTGTCCAATAGTGCTAGGTTCCGCCATGATCCTGACTACGGATATCGTGTCAGGCCAGAGTCCACTTTTCTCGGAGTGTGAGTGTGTATCCCGCCCGTGTGCTGTACCAAGCCTGCAAATACTGCATAGGTACCCCTCCGCTCATCTTTGTACTTATCAACCACTTCTGCACTTACCGATTTTATCAACAGCCCGCATCTCCAGCAGCTTGAGACTGCTTGTGAATGGATAGTTTCACCAGTGGACCCTCACGCATGTTCGTGTTGTCACCCTGGAAGTTTTAGGGGCGGGCTTTCCTCTTCCCACCTGGACGAAAGACGAAAACCAGACATCTCGGTAGGAGTTGCTCCTACATTCCGTCTTCTAGGTCTTCCGTCATGATTTGTCTATCATGCTCCATGCGCGACATTTTAACTTCCACGCTAGGCACGGAGCAGAGGTAACTTGAGGACTCGTGATGGCCAAGTATCTCGTACTTGTTATGATGAATCACCCCCGCGACATAATCATTACAGAAGCCGAGGGAGCTTCGACCAATCGTTTTCAGCACTTGTGTAGCATCAGGTGTCAACAACGAGGGTCCGCCAACCACCGCTACTCCCTCCCATTATCCAGTCGGATGGTTTGGTGTTTGTTGTTGATAAGGCTGACGGGCAAATGTCTCACGCGTCTCGGAATCGAGACAAGCAGAACACTAGGCCACATATACAGCATCGTCGGCTCACTATAGCCTCCTGCGCCGCAACTTATCCCAACCGACCCGCCCCCTCTTGCTACTACCCCTCCTCGGGAAGTGAGCATCACTTACGTGCATAGACGCAATTGCTCCCTGCATTTGTAAACCACCGCACAGTTGGAAAGAGGGTGGGGCGGGAGGTTCGGTTGCAAGCCTGGCCCATATATGTACCTTCAAACTTGGGTGGGGATAACTATCTTCCAAACCCTTTTCATCTTGAGTCTCAACACATTCACCTACCCTCAAGTGAGATTGAAACCTGATTAGGATGACTAAGCTCCGATATGTGTAGCTGGGTACCGACAGATTGATTTGGTCCTATATCCCAATGTACATCTGGAGTACAAACTACAAGGGTACCGCGGTGTGGTTCTGGGGTCGATATTGGATGTTTTCTTGGCGTTCAACCATAGGCACAGAAATTTTCCGATAAGTCCCGTCACATGGCGTTCCGTGTTGGCAGCCTGGGCTAAGCGGGGTGGCTGCCAACGAGAACGACTGCCTTCTTATACCTATGTATGTATGTATGTGCAGTAGGTATCAAACAACCAGCTTTGAAGAAAGAGGAGAGCGTTGGCGGTTTCTCTTTCAAACTATGATTCTACTACTCAACTGGAGACCCTAATTGCATACGGATTTTTGGTCCTGCCCCCAAAGTCGATGTCAGCTTGTTTATTTCATGGATTTTCTCTGCCAACATGTGGTGCCACGCCACAGGCAACAGAAATGCCATTTTAGGATATCCTCACGGACAACAACGCTCGACTGAGCGGAGACATAACCACTCGGGCCCACACACAGCCAGTTCCTATACGCCATGCAGTTCTTTCGTTCCAGCCATTCTCCCTCCCAGTAGGCTGTTACCTAGGACGAATTATCTGGATAAATGTCAACGCCGGGTTGTGTGTCGGCTAGGTCGAATTTCCCCGGGCTAACTACGGGCTGCACTAGCTATCCTCACCGGAAGAATTTGCAGGCCGATGTTTGAATCCCTCTGAGTTGTGTGAGTGATACGCAGCACAGGCGGTAGACCGCTAGGAATGTACAAAAGGGCCATTGTCCGTCTCGGACGCCTTTTCGAGACAAGAGACAGGTCCTATCAGAACCAGGACAACCCACTACGCCCAAAGTTTGCACTTCGGCATGCGGATTGTAGGCCACCATTGGTCTGTTGCTCTTCCTTCTGAAATAGAAACTACCACGACTGATCAGCAACCCGACATCACAGCAAGTAAGTGAAAATTCAGGTCCTTGAAGAAGAAACAAGTCATCGTCTTCCAACCTTTTTCTCGCGGCCATAGCTTTTTGCAACCTTGCGGATAATTTAAGCAACACGGAAGCCGATCAAGACAGCCAGTTCCAACGCCGGGGGCAGCCGGCGAGGCGAACATTTAGAGGATTTTTCTCTCCTCTAGCGCCCACCTTGGGCTTCCTCCCTCCATCATGACATTCGCCGAGGATGGTACAGCTCAAGAGACACACGCAAGGGCTTAAAATTTACAACCTACCCCCCTCATCCACTTCTCTTTCAAATGGAAGACTGAAGAAGGGATATATCATGTTTTTTTTCCCTATTTTCACTGCAGCAGAACTATAATATGCAGCACCAAGGCGGCCCCTATACAAGCGCAATGCGTCAGCAAATCCAATACAGAATACGCAAGCTAGGGATAGGCGTGCAAAAACTCCGGACATGGGGGGGGGGGGGGGGTGCTGGAAAACAACGCGGATAAGGTGCGATCGCAGTGCAGGGTCAATAATTATAATATTAAAGATGAGCTAGAATGCACTTGTGAAAAGTTGCTAGGAAGGTATCCTTGGGCTTAAGAGCGAGAGGAGTAGGAGTGGAGCATGGGAAAATTGCGCAGCGGCGTGCTGAAGAGAGGGGAGATGGAGAAGAGAATTTTGAGCACGAAGAAATGGCTGGAGTACAAGGGTTTGACGCGGGAGGCCGCGGTTGGGGCGTATTGCATTATTCACGCCGAGCCGGGCGAGGATAGGGTAAGGAGACATTTACCAAGTATCGATAGATTAGGGGAGGTGTATATCCATTTGGATACCAACTCGAGTCCCACACAATCAACCACTGCTCCGTAGAGCAAATCATGGATATCCCTCATTCCTGCCGAACACAACAAGCAGAAGCCTCCCTTCGCCGACTGCAGTACCGCACGATGGAGAGCAACCGCACCGATCAATCCATGAAGGGGCTTGTAGAGCTCTACATGCGCGTGCAGATACTAGTTTAGCAGCAAGAGCAGCCTTTCGCCGACATCGATAGAGCCGTAGAGAAGGCTAACGAGGGACTTTAGGAGAGACGTGAGTAACAGGATGTTGCCATCAAACACGCGAAGAAACACAACAAGTGGAGGTAGTGGTGTTTTCTTGTCGGTGGTGCTGCGGCAGTTGTTGTCGTCCTTGGGATTGTTGTTGGATTGAAAAACGCGCGATATCTCGACAAGGATAAAGGGGATGACGACCAAGCAGGTACATGGGACGGTGAGTGCTGGCTTATTATAGCCTGACATTGGGTGCCCATAATTGCGTGGTTCTGGAGTGTTTACCTAGGGCGAGCTTTCATGCCTGGATCCAACGGTATTTATGAGGTTTGCGATGGTAATTCCCCGGATACTAGGAAGCTTGAGGATAACAATAGCACATTATGGCACGATGCCATATCATTGCCTGGAATTTTGAGCCTCCATTTTCGGATCTCCGGTTGTTATCTGTTTTCCCCCGACGTGTATGATATCAACCCGTAGCCGTATACCACATCATGTCCTAGCATAGCCATATCCATTCCATGTATGTATAGTTATATAATAATTACGCTACAGCCAGCCGTAAGCATAACCACGTATCCCACGAAATGTACCAAATTAAGCCACCAACCTACAGAATATTTTACCTGATATTGCCACACACTTCTCCCCTTTTCCGTTTCCTCTATTGCCTGTCTCCCCACAGTCCCTCATAACCCAATTTTGCACGGAATTGAGTGGTTAATGGGTCAGCCCGCTAAGCTGATGGCTTCGGCCGCGCGTGTTCGAATCACGTCGTTGTCGGTTTTCTTTTTCTTTCTTTGCTGATTTATTCCAGTTTCCTATTGAGTAGGAATGGGTGGGGGTCATGTATGGTGCCTACTTCAGAAACTTGCTTTAGAACTGCAGGTAGTATTTATTCAGTCGGCGCCAATTTAATTTCCCGGTGGAGATGGATGGGTAGAGCGTTATAAAAGAAAGATTTAGGGGTTTCGAGCTCGAAACGGAGGCCCTTGTCTTGCCTTGGTATTGAAAAGCACTGGTTTATCCCCTCGAGAGAGCTGGGTTATGATCAGGTATCTCATTCGAATCTCGTTGTCTGGGGTAGAGATATGCTCGGTACTGCATATTAATACAGTAAAGTATATAGATAATATGATCGCCAGGAAATCAATCACGATTAATGGGCTTTGATTCCTATAGTGGATGGCGATAAAATAAGACATGCACCATGGTAGCACGAACAATTTGGGAAGTCTCAGGAAGAAATATTACTAATTCTTTGTCGTTCTTTGGGAACCAGCACTAACTTCTTTTCCCTATAGCCTTCATTTTGGACACCTTGAAAAGCTAGGCAGTTTAGACAGTTACCCATAAAAACAGCTCGATCCAGCCAGTCAGCTACTCTTCTCTCCGCGCTAGGTATGCCATTGTCGTCTGTACACATTTGGGTAGTTGTCTGTCTACTCGTGTGATAGTATGTGCGTCATGTCGTGAGTGTCCCGCCTCCCTTCCTCCATACATCTATCCCTTACGGGGGAACAAGGATAATGTACTCGCTGTCATTGTAGATAGTAGTGGTTTCTCAATTGCCGCTATCTCGTCCTCTGTGGGTGGTAGATGGCGCGACTGCAATTTTCCGCCTCGCCGCTGAAACATTCCCTGGCTGCTCCGAGATGCACCACCGGCATGGAGTTGGGATCAACTTTTATCCCATCCCCCGAACCCTTTTGCAAGCCAGTGGCGACTATCGGTAAACCGAACGAGTCTTTAGGACGGCATGAATGCTTGCTGGGCACCCTGCGCCATCCCTTCAAGTTTCTGCTTCAGTTGTGGGTACCGTGATTGAATCTCGACCTGGGTACGCGTAGCTTCTGCGTAAGACAAAGCATTCACACACTCCTCTGGGGTTCGGGCTAGTTCCGCCGCTCGCTCAAAGTACCTGAGAGCCTCTACGACCTTTCCTTGCTGGAGGAGAAGCTGTGCCATGGTGGCGACAGCAATGTCACAGTCGGGATCAACTTCGGAGAGTTAGACAGAGTTTGAAGTATTGAGGGACTCGAGGCTAAACTTACTAATCAAAGCCTTCTGGCAGAGCTTTTCGGCCTCGGAAAAATCTTGCTTCCACTGAACAAGGGACAGAGCCTTGTTGATGATGGGCAAGACATTCATGCTCATGGGCTTGGTCTGCTTCTCCATCTCCATCGAAGTTTCGAACTTATCAATCGCTTCGTCAAACTTGCCCTGGTCCATCAGCAGTTCGCCGTAGTAGTTGTACACCTCGGGCGCGGAATTGAAGTTCTTAATGCACCGCCGGAAAGTGGCCATCGAGGACGCCGTTGATCCCATCTTATACTGAGTGACGCCTAGCTGGATATGTGAAAAGATGAAGTCCGTGTCGAGGTCGATGGACTTTTGATAGTCTTTGGCGGCTTCGGGGAACTGGTTTTGAATGAAGTGCAATTGCGCTCGGTGGTAGTATATATCGGGATCCCCGTTGTTCTGTCCCAAGGCTTTCTCAAAGTCCAACGCCGCCTCCTCAGGTTTTCCTAAATTAAAATATGAGTCAACGATTTTTGGGCACAATATCTCGAGGGAGAATGACTTACCTAGCTCGAGGTGGATGCTTGCCCTCTTCACGAAAGATTGTGTCATTGTGGGCTCGATTTCGATACTCTTTGCAAGATCATCCAGAGCCTCTTCGTGCTTCCCCAGTAGGCACTTCCATGTTCCCCGCAAATTGTAAGCCAATGCCTCGTGCTCTCCCAAATCATTCAGTTCTATGGCCTTGTTGAAAGCCTCTCCAGCTTGGTCATAGGCTTCTCCCGTCCGTTGTTCCATGCACTGGAGACCCACTTGCAGTTGTCCCTTCCCAGCGGTTTCGGGTATCTCGACCGTGTCTTCGAGTCCGGCAGGGCGAGGTTTCGGCCGGAAGCTTTGGAGGTAATTGCCAACAAAAGTAGAGCTAGGAAGTTTGGCGCCCCTCTTTTCGATCACATCATGCGCCTTCTGCTCTGCCACCTTTCGCAATAGCTCTTCGACCGACTTTGCCGTCTTCTCATTCTGGAAGTCTCCGATGATGCAGCTGGCGGTAAAGTCAAGAAGGGCGTCCGAGTATTCCTGGAGATGCTCGTATGCGGTTGCACGGCGGTTAAGGGCCTTGACGTACTGCCAGTCGAGGTTTAGGGCGGCAGTAGAATCGTCGATCACCTTGTGGTACTCCTTCTTTGCGCTCCAACATGCAGCCCTGTTCGAGTAATAAACGGCATCCTGCTTGCAGATAATTGCTTGTGAGTAGAGGTCGATGGCCTTGTCAAAGTCGCCTGCCTTGTAGGCGGTGTTACCCCTGTCCTTTAGCTTTGCACCGTAAGCATTGCGCTGCTCGACGGTGAGGGCTTGGACGCTCGTCTCGTCTATGTGTGGGATTTCCTCCTCGTCCTCTGCTGCTGCAGCTTTTGCCTTCTCTTGAGTTGATTCCCTTTCGGCGTCGGCCTTGCGCTGTGCATCTTTTTGCTTCCTCCTCTCCTTCTTACTTAGTCTTGGAGCAGCGTTCTTCTGCACCTTCCGCACTCGTTAGCTTGTAGTCAAGAGGGAGCTCGCTAGATTCAATTCAAAGCGGGACTGTTCTGTCTGTTCGTTTGTCCATGTTCCGTTGGGCATTTTGCACAATTCCCCGCACCCAATTCCGCACAACCATGTTAGGGCTAGCTCTGCCCAGACGATCGTTGTGTGCGGGGAGGGGTAGGACATGATATCGAACGACGGACAAACGGGGAATAGAGTCTTGAGGAAAGGAGGGAAGCAGGCATACAGCATCATTGTTGAGGTAGAATACAACACCGGCACCAGTGACGACAACGGCGATGCCGGCAACTGTGTAGACAACAGCCTTGTTCTCGGACAGCCAGTTTGACAATCGGTCCCAGACGGAGGAGGAGGAATCGACACCAACGGCAACGGACGGCATCCGGCCCGGAGGCATTGGAGGAGGTGGGGCCATCTTGGTGGGAGGTGGACTCTCGGCCTGGGAACTACGGAAAGAAAGATATTGGCACGGGGGGATATGGCGGTGTGAGGAATTATCGGCGCCGCGAGAGCTGATCGGAATCTTGCCGTGGCCTGCCCAGGTAATGTTGCGGTGCCAGAGGTGTGATAGCTACCCGTGAACTTTTTGGTGTGGCACAAGGGGAAAAAAAAGCTGTTTTTTTTTTCATAATGTCTGTCGGCCACTAGCAGCTTCTGGCACACTAATTCCTGGTACCCACAAAGCAGACGACGGGACGTTGACGGCCCTCAATGTGATCTGGGCTGATCAGATGTGGCTCGTGCCTACCTTGGAGTGGTTTGCTACGAGTTCTCCCGAACTATTCCCGGTCAAAGCCCACCGTCCTACGTCATTGGGGGCTCATTCTGGCTCCAGCATTCGCGAAGACACTGAGTCCATTTTCTTCATTTTGACTCTAAGTGTCTAGACTTTTCTTAGACATTCTCACAACCCTCAACCCCTTCTGTAGAGTAATGCAAATCCAGCCGAGAATTGCTTTAAGAGAGTAACATAGATCTAACAAGGAGGGGCACAGTCTCCAATTCGTGTGCGGATTCGTCTATAAAATCCATAAACTAATCATCGTATTATGAAGAATGCTAGCTCAATTTATTTGCTCCAAGATAATATTTCCTCTAGCAAGAATAATATTTGGAGAGTTGTAAAATCCCGGTGACAGAAAAAGATCTCCCTTGATAGATTTTCAGATATTGGCAGAGCACAAACAGACTTAAATAGCAGTTGCAGCCATTGTCTACATGCAGACAATGTTTAACACCTGTCACTGGGAAAGAGCAACCCAGCTCGCATCAATTCCCTATTTTATCATGTAACTATATTGCATCACAAAGAAACAACTAACCTCAATGTCCTCCTCATTTGAGATTACTTGGAAGGAAGTACGGCTACGTGGTAGAAGTATCGACCTTCTTCATGCAAAACACACCCGCAGGTGGGTACAGATATGACTCCTCAAATTTGGAGATTTTATTCAACATCAATTTCGAGCAAACTCCACCATTACCCCTCAAGAATTAACCGTCGACACAAGTATGGCCGCCAACGAGACTTTTGAGCTGTTCACTTCCCTCCGCTACGACAAGGTCCTCCTTGACGTCCCCACTCTGGGCATCAAAAATGCAGGATGGAACCTCAGCAATGCATCCGCACTCTACATGCTTGACTTCCACCGAGACCGAATGTTAAGGGCAGCCACTTTCTGGGGCTGGACTGGTGCCATTGATGCCATCACTGGAGACGAGGGCCTCCAGCGTCTCATGGAATACGTGTCCGGGATCGTCACCAAGGCTGGCACGCAGAACACTCCTCAACGCATCAAGGTTGTTCTTTCTAAAGATGGAGAGTTGAGCCATGAAACGTCGCCTGCCGGGGCAATCGACCTGGCAAACCTTTTCCCTGCCCGTCTGCCACCCTCAGGCTTGACTAGAGCAGACTCAGAGGCTGCCGATCCCCTGAAGGAGCCTATTTTCGAGGTTGCTGTTGACACAATCCAAACCGATCCTTCAGAGTTCACCCACTTCAAGACCACCAAGCGCCGCATGTACGATGGTGCCCGCTCCCGTGGCAATATTGCTGTCACGGACAACAAGGAGGTTCTGATTGTTAACGTCCACGACAATACTATCATGGAAGGCAGTGTTACGACCCCATATTTTTGGAGGGGCGGACGATGGGTTACTCCTCCAGTGTCCCGTGGCTACGACCCAAACTCGGGCAGTGGTGGTCAAGATGGCACTACCAGAAGATGGTCGCTTGAGAGGTGAGTTCGGTTCCTACAACGAATAAAACTAATGATCGAGATGATTGGTGCACTAACGTGGGCGTAGAAATATTGCAGCAGAAGAGCCTGTCACAGCGGATTCCCTCGTAAATGGCGAAGAGTGCTGGATTAGCAATGGTGTGAGAGGCTTTCGTTTTGGAATAATCAAGCTGTAGTCACACAACCTAGCACCCAAGTATTTGTTAAAAAGACTGCAAAATCTAGCTAGAAGGAGAACCCACCACCGTGTGGGTAGTGTTGGTAGTGTTGGTAGATGGCAAAATAATTCCTGATGTCCAGCAGAAATGATATTTCTTCCAGGGCCAGCAGACCTAACCCCTGAAAACAATCAGTGACTTCGAACTATCTAGGTTCGCAACTACTGAAATTATGCCTTAGGAAGCTTAGTATGGCAACTTGCCTTCTTTATCTCGCTCGAGACCGAGTAATCTTTGCTTGTAGCAGGCTGGATGATGCATGTACATTCCTGGCCCTCCCTTCCATTCTTTTTCATTTCGGCTTGTGAAAATTTTCTTTCCCGAATGACTCATTTGAGGAAAGTATAACCACTATCTCCTTAGATATGGGAGTACTGATGATACTCGCCCGGGCCTCAACAAGTCCAGGCGGCAAGGGACACTAGGCTCTCTTGATAGAAAATTGATGGAACTAAGCTTTGTTGGTGAGTATAGATTTGAAGGGAGCTCCGTAGCATTACAGAAAATACGCCGGATTTTGACTACTCATGGCAAGTAGCATCCAAACCCACGAAAATTATAGGCAAGAGCAAGTCAAGAAGGGGAGCCATGACCTGCCAGGTTCGCACTTGCTGCTTCCTCACAAGAAAGCCCTACAACTGGGTGTTGTGGGCCACAACATGATGGACTTGGCCCTTTGACAGCAGAAGTCTCCGGCTCGCCGTCATTAAGATCTAAATCTGGCACGTCGCACCTTATCGTTTCTTTCACCAAACCTCAAAGGTCGCCCAGACGAAGAGCACACGCCCAAGCTACCATGGAAAACATACACAGCCTACGATATCGGATTTTCGGGCCTGCCAGCCCTGATCAGTCAGAGAAAAGCCATATAGAGAACCAGGCCTCGTCTCGGGAGCCCACCATTGCAGATAGGTTCAAGGCAGCCATTGCTGAAGAGATTCCCGAATGTCTCTCCCCGTCACAGGGCATGGGTGATCGCAAACTTCCGAAGTCCA
Organism: Zalerion maritima; assembly: GCA_022664585.2. Taxonomy (NCBI): domain Eukaryota; kingdom Fungi; phylum Ascomycota; class Sordariomycetes; order Lulworthiales; family Lulworthiaceae; genus Zalerion; species Zalerion maritima. The sequence goes on along the minus strand of JAKWBI020000195.1, from coordinate 43,156 downwards.
GTTCAACAGATAGTGCCTCATCCACCCTCCAGTTCGCGACCAAGTTGAAGGATACATACGCAGACGAATGCCAAGAGCTTCATGAAGGAGGCATCTCTAAGCTGGAGGAGTCGCATGCCTTGCTGCTGAACGACCTACAGGCTCGGATTGCCCACATCAAGGATCAAAGCCGGAAAGCAAATGTTACGGAGAGAATGAAACCACTCTCGGAAACCAAGGTGTCTGCTCGAACACCCGACAACCGGAAAATCAAGCTGACTCTTGGCCAATGTGCCGAGGACTACCGAGCTAGCATGTCGCAGTGGCAGGAAGAAATGAGCCGCGTAGAGACAGAATTTTTCAATGCAAAAGGCCAAGTTGCGGATGCCTACAGCCAATTGTTAAATGAAGCTGACGGGGCTGGCACTTCTTTGAGAAGAGCAATTGACAAGGCTCAACAAAACGTTCGTCTTGCCAAGGAGGAGTGCCTGGAGGAAGCGCGTAAGCTCCGCAAGGAAGCTGAGGATGAGCTCCGTGAAAAGGAAACTCAGCTTGATTCTGAAATTCAACAGATCCAAGAATTCCTGAACCTTTTCTTGTATGGTGACATGGATGGGGACGAGGATACAATAGATATGGACGACAACGATGAAGAGAATGTGGGCAGTGACGAAGCAAATAAGTGAAAGTGAGTACGTTTTACATATACATTTCTCCCCTAATAGTGCATTCGGACTACCCCTACTGCAAATAAGCTCCGTGGATTGAATCCCCACACTAATGAAAAGATTGACGATAGGGTTCTCAAGTCACATATATTTGCTGACCGTGTGATAAATATACGGTACACAATAAAGCTGTTAGAAAACTATCTTGACATGGCATTCTCGGGTTAGCCATCTTGGCCTCTCATAGAGCAACAGATGCACCACGAACTCCGCCTTCATTATACTACTACAAAGATATCATGCATAACCAGAGAAGAGTGCATACAACAGACTCACTTGGGGCTATGGGCGACAGGATAGTGCTATCGATGAATGCCGTCGACATCACAGCTCCAAATATAACGCAGCCACTCATGCAGCTCCCCATTCAAGCCAACCTTCCCTAGGTTCTAGAACAATACCTATTACGCGAAACTTGGAACGGGCAAGCTGTTGGTACGAGGCAAATTCTGGTGCTGCCTCAGCTTTTGGCGGCGCTAGAGCTGACAATACCGCCTCCCCTATGTCTGTCCTCTAGCTGTTCTTAAGGACTTTAAATGCTCTTCTATTTGGAATGGCTCGGAGCAGGTTGGAGGAGGAAGAGGGAAGTAGTTTCGACAATCCTTTTGATATTTGACTATGACACGAACGAGTGCCGTGGCAAGACTCGCGTACGTGATCTCCGTCGAGATAGGCAAAATAGCAAAGCTACCTCTCACAGGCAGGTGAAATTCGATAGAAGATCAAGAAGGGGCGAGGCGCAGATCTAGCCAATCGCAGTTTCTGAATGGGATGACTTCACGGCAGCAAACCAACAGAACTCCATGTCAATTAGTACTGGCCGTGATTAATGACCAAAATTTTACAAACATCAGACGAACTAGGCTGAAACCGAAGGATCAAAGCAGAAATGAGACACTATCTAACGTCCGGCCTCACGCGACCATTTACTGGCTTTGCTTCTTGGAGAGGCTATGTGCCCTTCGTTACTGAAGCTTAGGTCTCGTACGCAGCGCTTGGATTGAAATTCAGGTGGCAAGCTCGCTTTGCCGAAATGTCTCACTCTGGAGACTTTAACCTGACGTCCACGGCGTGGGTGTTGTTTTTTACTTTTAGCACAATCATGTTGGCATTTTCTGGACTCACTTTTCGATCCGCAATCCTATCGAATAACACTTGAGGGCATTCCAAGAAGGGAATCACGTCTCGTGGAGAAGGCGTGGCACACAACTATCCTCTTTTTATTTTTATTTTTATTTTTAGTATTCCCTTCGTCCGAAGAGAAAAGAAATGTCTCTGTACGGATTGCTGTCGAGCTAGCGAGAGTACGCCACACTTTTGTTGAAGCATCGCACCTTCCTACTTGGTGATTTACTGTGCTTTGGGCACTCTTGGCTTTTCCACTCGTAGCGACAGCGGGCGTCTACATACATGATGCATATGTGCGGACTGTAAGCCTCAGAGTCCCCACGGACGGCATAGCTTCACTAGTTCTACAGGTACAAGGAGGATGTCGTGTAGGCGGCGTGCGTGCTTGCCAGTGGACAAGCGAGCGCACAGTCCGGGTTCAGACCAGACTTGCCGGGGCATTTTTCATCCCGCTGGATATGGCCATTTTGGAAGGATCCCGAGAATATGGATGGGAAGCGCAACTTACGCAAGACTACCTACTGTACATGGTATGATTGCTGGTTGTCCCTTGTACACGTGTATAGTCCTATAAGGCACTGGCCATCCCCTGGTCCCCGCTATTCAGGGTTTGTCATTGTGATTTGTGTCTTTCACCGGGCACCCACCCGCCTCGTTTTCACCCCCCAATAGCTTCCCACAACACATTACACCTCCCCCACCTTCCAAGTTTTTGAGATCTAAGTTCCCATTGCTCCGACTCAACCCTTGCTGATGCAGGTCTGGATTTCTTATATACGACAGGCTTTCAGCTGCGTTAGTCTCGCCAAAGTGCATCCCCGTCCAACTGCACCAGCCTTCCTCGCCACTACCTCCTCACAGGGCGCGACGTCGTGTAGGGCGAGTGCGTTGCATTGCATTTCAGCAATGGCGGGGCTTGAGGCTTCCTGATTATTCTTGGTCGGACATGTGGCAATTGGTACTGGAGGTAGCTTGCTTTTCCGTGCTTTCTGGAGGCAGATGCTGGAGAGAAAGATATAGAAACCTCAAACCTGACGTCTGACTAGAGCTCTCCTCGCCCCGTACACTCCATTTTCCCACGAGCTAGAGGGGCCTTTCGGTTCAGTTGTTGGATCTTCGGCTTTGATCTTGGATCAAAGGTGGTTCATCTGCCCCCCAGCTGGCGCAAGATAGGATCAAAAGATATAGTTTCAACCATATTGATGCCGGGATCCGATGGCAACTACGGGGCCGTGATTATCCAGCCTTCATGTGACGAGAGCCAGATCCGTTGTAACCGATCGCAATAATCGCTACTGCTGGTTGAACTTCTTAATTAACCTCGAGATGCTCTATTCGCTTGGGACGGGAGCTCCAAAGGCCCAGTCAACAACGATCCTTCGAAGGATGATTTACCCCCAGTTTGATGGTCACCTATCGGAATACCGGCTTGGGCCTCTAGCACTGCAGTGTTTCACAGCGGCAGGAGGGAAGCTCACAGGACGGTACTACCTCTACCATGCTCTGCGTGTTCCTCACCGTCTTCTCCTACTTAGCCCTGGCTTGCTTGGATCCCAGGTACATGTTCTCAGGATTTCAGGAGCATCCTGGTCCCAGGTTCTTCCATCAGGTCGACAATGCTAACGGACCTATAATAACCATTCTCGCCGTCTCACCCCTCGCTTCCTATTCACGTTCCTCGAATTTACGAGAAACTCTTACCACAGTCCGAGCAAGTAACCGAACAAGCTTCACCGTATCTTTTCATATCTATATCTAATCTACAGATGTACACGCTAGGACGATGTTGTGATGTGTTTGCTTAGCATCAACCCAACAATCCCACCAAAAAGATAGGATAGCCCCACGTAAATAAATATTTTGAATGGGTTTTAAGCTTGTGAACGGGCCGCCACCCTCACCTCTTTTTTTATTCAATATCTATACCCAATTTTAAGTTTTGTCAACTAGTCCTTTGGGTACCGCGTGGGTGGGGATTTATACGTTAGCCAATCATGGAGCTCCAAGGTAGCTTTGGGGTTAGCTAGCTCACTTGTGCTGCGTTTGTACCCCCACACATTGAGCATGGGCCAAAGACCGCCCTTGGGCGTATCTTGCATGGGTAGTTCCCGCGTGCGGGGGTTTGAGGTACAGCACCGAAAAAAAAAAAAAAAAAAAAAAAAAAAAGGCATTTCGGAGAAAAATGTTCAGCCTCTTCTCTTTGCGGGTGACTTCCACAGAAACGACTCACCCGGTGACAAACAAACACCATCGGCTACGGCAGCAGTAGCATGTATCCACAGGAGGCAGCCACTTACAACCCTCACCACCGTAAAAATGCCGCAGGATCGCAGCGGTGATGGCCGGGGCGAACGCCAGGCTGAGACCAAGCAACGGAAGATAATTGATAATGAGTGCGGCTGACCAATGGGAGACGGATGATTCTATTCTCAATTGTGAGACAATCACCTAACTGTCAACGGAGAGAGGGTTGGGAGGGACCCGCTGGAGTACTCTAGCGCACCGCAACGATGCCCACCAAGGCTGCTAATGTGCTGTGGGTCTCTCATAAAAGTAGAGATGGGAAATTGTGCGGATTGCATGGACAGTATTAAACATTCCGTACAGCAAGTAGGCATGCTAAACCTCGCGCAATGCGGCTACGCTGTATCGATGCTCTATTATCTACGGATACTTTATGCCCATATCGACTAATAGACTACTACTGGATGCTGCTGATCTCTAGAATCTGGGATAGATATGCCCAATGGATATGCAGTGGCAATAAGAAATGAACCGCATGTAGCTCGATATTACGCAGTACAACATTATCCTAGTGAATTGTGTTGATACTTGGGACTCTTCAAATTTTGTCATGACACCCTAGCTATCTACGATACAGCATGTAGATGATGTCCGTAGCGCAGTACTATGTACGTGAAGGCATGGACATGCAAGCACACGAGTAATAAAAAAACGAAAGAAGATGAGCTCCAAAAGGTCGCACCCCGCAGCGCCAAGAGCCGAGTGCCGTCGGTCAGTGCGACAATGCATCTCTGTCGGAATCCCGACGCGTGACTGGACGGCTAATTAAGCCCGGTGCTTTCTTGCCCTTCCGTTTCTGCCACCAGACCACCAAAAGGAGGTGGTATTGAGTAGACATTGAAAGTACTCACGACAAACCGGAGATAGCAAATGCAACTCTTATCTCTGACCTCTACCCACCCGCATCACCAATTCAGTGGCGTCTTTTTTTTTTTTTTTTTTCCTTTGTATACCCAAAGCCACCCGAACCTACGATGACTCGCCGTCCCAAAGAGGGTCGGTTCGCAGGGCCAGAGCTTCTATACACCGCGCTAGAATCGACATGGAAGGTCCTTATCGTCGCCATTTGTACCTCTCAAGTACTCCTCAGTCCGAACACTGCGTCCATACCGGCAAGACTGTCGCAGGAGACCTCGAGGCTGGAAGCGACATTTGACAATGGGATAGGGTCTCGGCATGAGGGGGTCAGTCGAGGTGGGCGAGTGGGCGATGGGCGGGGGATTAGGTACAATGATGAGAGGATGCGGGATTCATACGCAGATTGATGATGTATGGGCCAAGGCCACCCACACCGTACTCAACGGAGGATGTACATTCAGCTGCACACGACAAGGGAGTCCAGTTTGGGGGCAGCGAGATGCATCTCAAACCGCGCCATCTATCATGTCCCATATCGGAAAGGATGTGTGTACATCTAAACAACCATAGGAGGGCCCTGATATCAAGCTGGGGTTGGCATGGCGTTGGATGGCTGGATACATACTGTACCCACCTTGGGAGCTTGGGGGGGCAAGCTTTCCCTCCACCGTCGTTGATACAAAAGCCCGATGCCACCCCAATAGCCATTGACCTGGATTCCGAGAGCTCTCGAAATTCCTGTCTGTACGACACCAACGGGCCGATAGACTGGAATCACACTCTGTTCGACGAAAACCGCACCAGATAGACACGAGTTCCTGTCGCAACCACCCCTCACTCCGCTACAATGGCTGGTGTTCCCCCTGCCCTCAGCCAGGGCGCCGGGTATGGCATCGTCATAGGTCTCAGTGTGGCCTTTGCCCTCGTCATGGTGAGTTGCAACTGGACCGAGAATGCGATCACAACGCGTACTCAACAACCACACCCATTCGCAAGTCCGCGGTCCGTTCCTTGAGAGAAGATATCACTAACCACGATGCTCTCACACTCAGATTGGCATCACTTGGTCTCTTAAGAAGGTGAACCGCGAGGTTCAGACCTCGGAAATGTTCAACACGGCTGGTCGCTCCGTCAAAGCTGGTCTCATTGGTTCCGCTGTCGTCTCATCCTGGACATGGGCTGCTACCCTCCTTCAGTCCACCACTGTCTGCTACAAGTATGGTGTTTCTGGTCCTTTCTGGTATGCCAGCGGTGCTACCGTCCAGATTCTGCTTTTCGCCACGCTCGCGATTGAGATGAAGCGTCGTGCCCCTAATGCGCATACTTTCCTCGAAGTCATCCGAGCTCGCTTCGGGTAAGTCAATTCTTGATGGACGAACACGTTCAAGATGAGACGGGAGAGAAATCTAACAGCGTACACACCAGGACCGCCGGCCACATTGTCTTCATGGTGTTCGGCCTTATCACCAACATCCTCGTTTCCCTCATGTTGTACGTGGGTGGCAGCGCTGTTGTCAACGCCCTGACCGGCATGCACACCATTGCCGCTATTTTCATTCTCCCCGCTGGTGTCATTGCCTACACCGTCGTCGGTGGTCTCAAGGCCACCATTCTTACCGATTGGGCGAACACCTTCATCATGTTGGTGATTATCATCATCTACGGCTTTGAGGTGTACGCTTCCAACCCTCTCCTGGGAAGCCCTGCGCGCGTATACGAACTTCTCGTCGAGGCTGCTGCTAGACACCCTGTCGACGGCAACGCCGGTGGCTCCTACCTCACCATGCGCAGTACTGACGGCATTATCTTCTTCGTTATCAACATTGTTGGTAACTTCGGAACTGTGTTCCTCGACAATGGTTACTGGAACAAGGCCATTGCCGCCTCCCCGGTCGATGCTCTTCCCGGCTACATCCTCGGTGGTCTTACCTGGTTTGCCGTCCCCTGGCTCACTGCCACTGCCATGGGTCTTGCCGCTCTTGCGCTCGAGACTAACGCTGCTTTCCCAACTTTCCCCGACCGCATGGATCCCAACGATGTTAGCGCTGGTCTCGTCCTTCCCTATGCTGCTGTCGCTCTTCTCGGAAAGGGAGGTGCCGTAGCTGCTCTCATAATGGTCTTCACTGCTGTCACTTCTGCCACCTCTTCCGAGCTGGTTGCTGTCTCTTCCATCTGCACCTACGATATTTACCGCACTTACTTCAAGCCTAATGCCTCTGGCAAGTCCCTCATCTGGATGTCCCACGTTGCTGTTGCCAGTTACTCCTTGTTCATCAGCGCTTTCTCTATCGGCCTCTGGTACGGTGGAATCTCACTAGGCTGGCTCTATCTCTTCATGGGTGTCGTCATCTCGTCTGCCGTGCTCCCTGCTACCCTCACCATGCTCTGGAAGGGCCTCAACAAGTGGGCCGCCTGCCTGAGCCCCATCCTCGGAACCTGCTGCTCCCTCATCGCCTGGATCGTCACTGCCCACAAGGAGTCCGGGGAACTCACTGTCGACTCTCTCGGTGCCAACTACCCCATGCTTGCGGGTAACGTTACTGCGCTCCTCTCCCCCGCCGTGTTCATCCCCATCTTCACCCTCATCTTCGGCATGGACGACTACGACTGGCAGTCCATGATGAACATCAAGCGCGGCGACGACCACGACGTTGCTGAGGCGGAGGGCGTCAACGTTGAGGACACTATGGGTGGCCACGAGGAGACGGCTGCTGAGTTCGATGAGGAGCAGAAGAAGCTCCTCCACGCCAGCAAAATATCCAAGATCATGACCACTGTCATGACCATCATTCTGCTGGTGCTCTGGCCCATCCCCATGTATGGATCCGGCTACATCTTCTCGGAGGGATTCTTTGCCGGCTGGGCCAGCATTGCGCTCGCCTGGATCCTCATCTCCTTCCTCCTCGTCGGCGTCTACCCCGTCTGGGAAGGCCGTGTCACCATCGTCAGGACTATCAAGGGCCTCCTTGGCAAGGGCGACGTCATCACCGAGGGCCACGAGGCTTCCCCTGGCGACATTACCCCTACCGAGAAGAGTGGTGCTAAGGGTGGTGTTTCTGCCCTGTAAAAAGCACGCAGCGGCATCGGATAAGGGTGATTGTGTTTAATTCCTGTTTTTTTTAAGTTTTGAATTAGGAAAACAAGAGACACTATTAGTGGGAGGCTCTGGGTATCTGAAATAACAAGATACTTCTATTCGCCAAGCAATGATGATGTGGACTCATGATTTCGGGTTTTATATATATATATTTTTTTTTATCAAGATACCCTCGTTCACGGATGGGAAGACGCAATTAGGATGTTAAGATGGTACCGCCACTGACGGCTGATGTACGAGAAACAAAGCCCAACGGGAAGTTGTTGATTTAATTAACAAAGGACCAATTTGTTCGATTCATTTGATTGTCACGATGCCTTGACTTGTGATTGAGATTGGAGCTATTGGCATCATCCATTTGCAGCAACCACAGTGGTCCCAACTCACCATTGGTAGTCCTAAGGATGATGATGCCTGCTTCAGCTGAACAAGACCACATGTGATCCTTCGCAGCATAATAATCACCGGTAGCATGAAAAATCATTTCTTTAAAAAGTTGCTACTGTCAAAGGCTGTTGATTCGCATTGGAGTTTCCGAGGCAAAAAGAAAAAAAGAAAAAAAAAAAGTGCCAAAAGATTAACTAACAAACAAACAAACAAAAAGTGATTTCAGTGGGATTCGAACCCACAATCTTCTGATTCGTAGTCAGACGCCTTGCCATTGGGCCATGAAACCGCGAATACCAGATGACACTGAGAGAGTCTGCGGCAATCATGAAAGGCAGGTAGGTAGGCTGGTGTGTTTATGCCGATGAAAGCCGAGTCGCGCCACGGTGTGTGCTCAACTGGCGGCGGTGTGGGGAGTGAAACGTCCGCGGCGTGGGCCAACTCTGTATGTATCTACATATACCGGGTGGTAATTAACGCCCTTTTCTCGGTCTCACTACGACTGAGGTTGGCTTACCCTACGGTATATGTGCAATGTTTCCCGGCATCGTAACCCTGGCTCGCAAGCCATGAAAGTTGACGAGTTTTCAACAGGGGGGAGTGCACCATGTTGCTGGTTCGAGCTTGCAGCAGGACCCCCCCCCCCCCCTTCTTCGAAGATTCAGGGGCAGTATTAAAAGTCGGCGAACCGGCGAGGTGTATTCTCTCTCTCTCTCTGGTTGATTTTCCCTCGCGCGCTTTTATTCACGCAGAAGCCCCGACGGATGCCAGTGCTACTAGTAAGGGACGACACCTACAGATACATAGGTTAGAGCATGTTTGCAGCACGACCTACCGTAGTTGTACCCAGACATGAATATTTTCACGGGGGCCCCGACTGCGACGAAAGGCAGGTAGGTGTCTTTTTGCGCGCAAGCAATTCGTGGCGGTATTCCAGCTCATGGGATTAGTAGCAGCCCGCTTGGGAATATGCAACTAACTACAACATACAGTATGTTTTGTAGTATCCCGAGTTTTGAAGGAGCGTGTTGCAGAATGATACTTGGAGACAGAATAAGAACACGGGGAGTTTACCATTCCATTCTCTCGTGCGTCTCATTTCCCCATGGCTGCTATTGGTCTCGGGGGGAAATGGAAGGTCAGTCACTGACTATGCCCGCAGCACAAGACCTCCCGAGTTACTCACGAATACGATAGGCGGTAGTTGGTACTAGAAGAATTTCCGAGGCCACTTCCGGCACGCGAAATGATCTCCGTAGGCCGTGCAGCCCACCACCGCGCCTCGCTAGCTTTCCTACGACGGGACGCCTCTTGGTCCGCAACTGGAAGCCGGGACCCGGCGTTGTGTCCGCGCAGATCTGTACAGACCGCGTGTGCGGACCTGACCGTGCGGTAGATTATAAAAAAACGTCGGTAAGATATTAGTAACTCGCCAGCATACGTGCGTACGACCTAAGAACCTTGCTGCTGCTGCTGCTGCGAAGGAGGAGGAGGAGGAGGAGGAGGAGGAGGAGGAAGAGGAGGAAGAGGCATCTGCAGGCGGCCTTGTGCGACTACGATGCAAAGGGGAAGCACTCGAGCGCGGAAGTCCCAAAGATACGCCAACCGGCACGCACCAGTCCATGTCATGCTGGGTGATGAGGCAAACATTTCTTGACATGTTCAGCTTGGGGGATTAGGGGCAGGTGACAAGCAGGTAGTGGCGCGGCATGTCTTGAGATGGTAGTTTTGCCTCGAGTTTGATCCGGCATACGAGTCTGTCGTCGAGGGAGTGGGTTGCAGGCTATTCTTTGATCGTTTCCATTCTTCATCAATGTCCTTGCTCCTAGCCTGCATAACTGCCTATTAACTATACCTGGGAGAGTAGTTATATGCCGTTTGCTTATTTCTCTCCAGTAGCTACTCATCCACCCCCGCGCAATAGTAACACACCGTGCAGATGTTATTAAAAGGTGATCTCGATATTAATTTTGTCGTGACGGGGTTGAGGACTGCAGCGCAAATTGTTACACAGCAACGTGGAGAACCCACCCGGCCAAGTGCGGGAAGAAACGCTCACTGGCCCATGGATGTACTTCCGAAGTTTACTCATGGAGTATCGATAGTAGCAGCGGAAGTGTAAGAAGCCGTGAAGGCTGCTCACCAAGCCGTAGGTTCTCTAGCCCAGTGATTTCGTCCTCCCCTTGTCGCGACGGAAGAGCAGCTAGTTAGGAGTATGGGGGCCGGCCTGCCACAAATCACAAGACAATTGCAGCCGCGCCGTGCAACCGCTGTCCGTCCTACTTCCATGCCGCACAACATTCCTGCGGGGGTAGTGGAGAATCAATCGATGTCTATGGGTCGGCTTGGCCTTCCCGTTGCGAGAGCCGCTTTGTGCTCCTAGGACCCGTGGATTTCCACATCCGGCCATGATCGCGGGTCGGCCGGTGGTGAGCAGAATCTTCAGGGAGTCAGTATTTCAGAGAGCAGAAGAATTCCATTGTGTGACTCCGGTGCGCTGTCAATATTTGCTGCGTAATGTGTACTGTGTATGGTGGAGGAACTGACCGAGAAACGCGCTATGGCTGTCGCGTAGGCTTGGTTTGGGCAAACTGCAGGGTCGATGAAGAAGCAGAGGCACATCCATGATGCTATCGATATGCAAGACCCGGCGATGGTGTGTTGGGAGTCATCACACTCTCCCTCCTTTCTTAGAATTTAGAGTGGCTTCTCATGGCCTCTCAGTATTCATCGGAAAGATACCTCGAACGCGTTGGGACATGTGGCTGGATGTAGTATAGACGAAATGATGAATTTGACTGAATCTGCTGTTCTTGACCGACCAATGGACGCAATGTGGTGTACGTGGGTATGTGTGTGTGGGGGGGCTGCATGTTGTCTTCGGCGTAGATGATGCTCCACTACGGATACTGTGTAGGGTGCTTGGCATTTCTGTGTTCGGACGTTGGCGGAGAAAATGGATGGTACCTGGCTCCGATATGGTGTAGGGAGGGCGTTTCCAGGATTTTGGTTCTGATATGGATGCTATTCATAGTCTCTACATCTATGACACATCCCAGGGTATACAGTCGTGGACACCACAACGTCCAACGCCTAATGACCAGGGACTTGGAGTGCTAATTCCGCGGCGAGGGACTACATAGTGAACTACAAGGCGACATAGAAGAGGCATGGCAAAGGCTTGTTTCCATGAATATGGATGGCTAGTAGCCGAGGACGGGTAGTATTTTGGCTGTTGATGCATCTTCCCGTGATGGTGTGTGCACAAGGGTACTGTGCAGAATATTGAGATGGATGTGAGGTTGTGTCTGTTGGATGGTGGGCCTTATGAATCGGCCGATGGGCACGGGAAAGAAAGACATACAGGTATACAGGTAAATTGGCAATAAGGAAGGAAGAATGGAGGGGTCGGGGGAGCCTGATGGCACTTGTAGGAATAACCGGAAGGTGCCTACCTCCCTATGTATGTGTAGAAAGAGGAGGAGGGTATATATATATATATATATATATATATTACAACATCCACTTTGGCCATTAAGCTTGGGCACTTTCTTGGACTTCGCACTTTTCTTCACTATTTCCTACTCAAATCTTGAAATCTCAACCACGCCACTCTTGCTCCCGTTCACCACAAACTACTCGCCCCAGTAGCCATGGCTTACAGCCACCCCGGCGTATTCACTCCACCATCATCACAACCACTAGGAGAACAAAGCCCGCGCTCATCACCAGCAACATCTTACGCCCACCTCCTCGAGACACCCTTGTCAAATATCTGGCAGTACAGCGACGCGACGTACGAAATGTGGACCGAGGAGGTACTAGACTATGAGAGGGGGGAGATGATGAATACCGAGCAAGAACCGCCAATAAAACAGGAAGAAGATGATCCGAGTAAATATGATTATGAAGTCATGGGCGATACAGATGATGGGCTAAGAAATATGGACAATGTGAGGGAAGGAGTTGAGGGGTTGGATTTGGGAAATGGAAGACGACACAAGCATCACCACCACCAACAGCAACAAAATGGTGGCCAAATCTCGGATCAGGGCCAGACAGCAATAGAAACAGCAGACCCTGGCTATGGGGGGTGCCTTGGCTGCCGTGAGCACAACCACGGACGAAGGGATGGGAGTTTGTGGGGCTTGAATTGCGGTATGTCCCATATATTCACGAATTCGTCGCCTGCACTCCTGGCAGATCAAGTTTTACTACCCCCTCAAGACGCTGACTGCCCTTGTGGACTTCCCATACAGGCCACGTATTTCACCCCGACTGCCTCCGTCAATACCTCGAAACATGCTGGCACACATGCCAGTCGAGGGACAAGAACCCCGTATTCGTGTGTCCGCAGTGCGGTGATCAGCTGGACTCGGTGTGGTATCAGGCGCTCATGGGAGTGGCGACGTTTCCGATGGGATAGGCGGGAAGGATTGTTTGGAAGAAATGAAACGGGAACGTCAATCGGATGTGGTGGCGCAGAGTTGGAGCTGGGAATAGGAATGGTCTGGTATGGTCTGGTATGGAGGCCAAACTGGAAAGTAGAGGCTACTAGCCATTCTTGATTTGATGACATGGTTGGCATTGACGGGAATGGGGTTCATATATCAAGTTAGTTTCACATCAGGGAAATGAGGGTTTACTTCTTCCTTTAAGGAAAATTATATCACTCACTCTATCCAAATATAAAGTGTATACAGGCCGTCCGCCTGTACAAAAAATATAGTATTTTTATATATGCTTTACGTTTTTGCATCGTTAAGTAAAGACTCCTACACTCTGAAAACGTTTAAATTATTGCCTTTATACCTCCAGTACGCAAAAGAATTAATTTGTACATTGAGCGAATGAAAAGAAAATACCCTTTACCTCTATCTACTAGTGCTGACTATTAAAGTACCGAACCTCGACTCTACTTCTTTCTCAAAACCAATTCTCTTTAATTGGTTGCGCTTCTGTTTCTATTACTCCCCTCCGGCTGCCCGTCGTCATTTCTCGGCACATTCCCAACATTGGAGAGATCGAAACCCCAGTCGTACCCCCAGGGCTGTCCCATCAGGGTGTCATCGCGAGGTCCGCTTTGATTGTTTCCTTCGTCACCCTCTTCTTCCGCCTGTCTTTCTCCACTCTCTTGCTCGCCGCCCTCTTCTTCCTCGTCACCTTCCTGCTCTTGATCTTGGCCCTTTTCTTCCTCTTCTTCTTCCTCTTCTTCCTCCTCCTCCTCCTCCTCCTCCTCCCTGGCAGCCGCACGGCGCATCTCCGAAATCTCCTCCCGAAAAGCCCCCCTCATCTCCCTTCCGAAATCGCTCATCCTCTCCGCGAGCAAGTTTGTGAAGTCCCGCGTGAGCTCCTGTCGCACGTTTCCGAGCTCGAGTCGCAGCTGCGTCTGGTGCGTTGCTTCTAGATCTTCCAGCGACTTCTGGTGTGTTGTCTTCAGCTTTTTGATCTCTGCGTTGGCCATTCTTACAGCAGCGCGACAGGGACATGCTGGGTGGGGTTCGAGCTGGGGTTGGTTTTGGTTCTGGGGGGGAGAAAAATTGGGGGGGGAGGAGGAGGAGGAGGAGGAGGAGGGAATTTCTTTTCCTCTTCCTCTTCTTCTTCCTTCCGCGGGGAATGGAGACAAGTCCCGGCCTTCTTCGTCCACGTGGCCGTTTTCGTGATCGATACTCATTTGCTGAACAACGTTCACGATCCGTCGGGCGAGTAGGAGGCGGGGATTGTTTCCTTGGTCTTGTTCCGGCCCATTTTCAGCTTGATCTTGAGCAGAAGGGGTTCCTTTGTTTATCTTTCTTTTCTTCAATGAATGACGAGCAAGGCGCTGGAGGGGTTGGGGATCGGAAGAGTCGTCTTCAGAATTCTCATCGGGTGATTCTGTTGTCGCCTTGCGCTTGCCGCTTTTGGCGGTCTTGCTGCGGCGCTGGACGCCTTCCTGTTGTGTGTAACGATAATCTTTGGGCATCTTGAGCGTTACCGTGAGTCTCGAAGGTCTAAAGGGGCCCCCGGGGATACGGGGTCGACGACTGTTGTCGTTACCTTCTTGAGCTTCGGATCCACTTTCATCAGGTTCTTGTTGAGTCATGGCGCTCTTGTTGGGCGCTCGACCACCCCTGGCTCTCCCTGTTCCTCGGGTGGCTCGTTTGGCTCGTCTGGGTAGCGGAGGAGGATTTACTATGTCGTCGTCATCGTCATCCTCGATACTGTCGACTTCTCTATCTTCTGCTTGCGCAGCTTTGGCTTTTCTGAGTTGACGAGGAGCTGTTTGGGTCGGCTTCGCGGATGCAGCCTTTTTGATTCCTTTGTTAGTGGGAGGTTGTCTCTTGGGTGGTCTCGGGGTAGTTTTCTTCCTATTCGGTGCTAGGGAAGGAGGAAGAAGCTCTTTAGCGGCATTTTCTGCTTGCGCAACTTCTCGCTGAATTCTTCGTGCTGCAGCTCTCTGCTTGATTCTCGAGGCGATTGAAAGCCCTCCATCATTCTCAGAATTACTTTGACCTGGAGCCATGGGGAGTTTCTTGGGAAGGGATTTGGGTGGAAGATAGGAGAAGGCGTATCCTGTGTTTAGCTGAGCCTTAGGATAGGAAAAGGGCTGGTTGTATATTTTATCGTTTGTGTCGTTGGGAAAGGGTTTAAGATCTAGATTCGTAAGGAGACGTTTCCGGATTTGTTCATTGTCTTGTATGACTTTTCCAGCTTGTCTTTGATGCAGAGGTCTCCGTGCTTTAGCAAATGCGTACCAAAAGGGTGGAAGAACGAGAGAACACAAAGGACTAGAGGGAATAATGCGCCGTTGGTGCTTTTCTCGCTGCGCCTAGATATATACTAAGTAAGGAAGGCAGTATATGTGATACGACTGTAGATATTCGATAGGCTGGGGTAAAATATTTGGATTAACTAATCGTTTGTCTGTGATAATTGCCCTGAGCAATAATTGTTGCTTTATCGCTATTATCTCATGTTGGTGCTTGCGACAAACCATGTAGCGGCTTGGGATCCTAGCCCGACCTGGAAACATGTACTGATTGGAATTAATCTTTGTCTTCAGCTTTTCGACTTTGGTAAAAGTATTAGGATGCTTTACGGTTGAGAAACGGTGTCAGTGGCCAGGAGTGTAACAGTGCTTTGAAGTTTGGCACCAAAAGTAAACTGTCCTTCACTCTCCGTTTTCAGATCTGGCCTGCGGTTACTTTCCGACGAAATAAACTTGTGTATTATAGCTAAGTATGGATCGTGGGGTGAGAAGTGCAGGCTGCAAAGAGCTGGCTAAATGGAATAAGATCTGTTCAATAACCGTGCTGATTATATGTTGCATTCCGCGTAGTAGTTATATGTTATATGATCAAGTTCACATCATGAAAATTGCCAACAGCTCCACCAGCGCAAAACGTACAAATCATACAAAACCCCTTATCCATTAGACAACATGAGCTTGCTCTCCCAGTGCCTATTGCCATGGAGTTTTAAAATGACCAACTAGCAAAGAGGCGGGATCAGTTGATGTTCTTAGCTCTGTCCTGCATCAACCTTTAAGAAGAGTCTTATTACTATCCCAGAGATCTTTTCGAAACTGTCCAAATAACCAGACAAAGCGATATAGTTGCCCATATCTAGTCGTTCGAATGCCATATCCCTTTCTCCTCGGGTGTTCTGTTTTCCTATTCTCTCACTCCATAAAACAACCTTAAAGCAAGCAGCGCTACACTTGCGGCTGTTAGAGTATCTTGGCCGGCTGTAAATAAAACCGGGTTTTACTATTTGCAACGCTAATAGGAAAGGGAAAAAGGGAGCCAGTGGACGTGAGTGTAATTGCGGTAAACGATCTTGTTCAAGGCTTCTTTTACATCCTCTTTCGTTATATTCTCCCTAATAGCCACCTCCTTCTATGGTTTCGAGATGGTATTGAGGTTCCCTACTACATTCGACTCAAGGGGCGGACACACATTCGTGGACAGAACATTGGCAGGAGATGGAAACGAAAGAAGACTTGTAGCAACAGGCTTTTCCTCCGCCCCCTCGGTGCCCCAGTTGTAATTTGCCATTTCGCCATTGCCATACAACCAACCCCCCTATCCCTATTTACACCTATTTCCTAAGACCCATTTCCTTCCCATATCCCTCCACGGCATAAAACATGATTTCCGTACATAAGGCCGGGGTTTCTCTTTTCACCCGGCCATACCGTTCCCCGCACAGCTACAGAAATTCTCCGTGTCGAAATTCCTACCGTAAACGTGATTTTTACGGGATGGGGCGCGAAATCCCTGAAAGCCTGAACGACTCGGGATATTGGAGTGCCAATACTGCGATAAAGGAAGAGGACGTAAGGCTCGCTCTCAACGCCCTGATTTGATGGTCGAAAACACTCCCAGCCAGTGCCCTATTGTAGTTTCCAATCCTTGCCTATTTAGTGTCCCTCTATCTTTCTATGTTCCTATCCTTTGAGTTCCCGAGCAGGCTTGCATACCTTGGCTTTCTAGATATATCTCCAGCCCTTCTCTCTAACCATCTACGAAAATATCCCCTACCCCGCCCCACCCACCCTTAGCTCGCTCCTCCCAGTATCCATCCTTGCCTGTCTTCATTCGCCAAACCTCCTCTTCACCGCCGGAATCCACGCTGACAAACCACTTGGGTTTGTGTTCCTTCCCTTGCTCTTCCATCTCCCTCCTCCGTGTTCGCTGTGCCTCCTCAAGCTTCGTCTTCCAGCTCTCGGCTTCGTCTAGATCACCCTGCTCGCAGAGTCGCTGGTCAGGCCTTAGCCTTGTGTCGGTACATGGCAGCTTGCCCCTTTCCACATCAGTAATCTCGTTCAGCGCGGCCGCAAATTGTGTCATTCCGTAGACATTAGGAGCGTTGTCGACAAGCGGACCGACACGCCAGATTTCCTCGCCTGCGCCCCGCCCAGCCTCGAGAAGACGTAAACCTCCAGTCCATGTGCCAGTGAGGGACATGCCAGTGTGGACACCATCACCTCCATACGTCTCAACCTGTACATCTTCGCCCCTTCCTCCAAACATCCCCTTGGCCCTGAACTCAATCATCGCCTTTGCACATGTAGTGTCATTGGTGACGTGCATATTGCCAACTGGTTCGACGTACTTTTCTCCCATCACCACGTTCCTCAAGAACATGGTCGCGATGTCCCAGCTATAGAGCTCGTCAGTGCCGTTGGACAGTCTCAGAGCAACTCGTATGCGCCCTTCTGTAGTCAGTTCCATGCTCTTGCCCCAGAACTTCTGGCTTGGAGCAGGCGATTGGCTGAAGCTCCAGTTTGCTGAATCAGCATGCATAGCGAGTCGGACAGGACGGTGGCAGACCTTCTCGACTAGGAGTCGGAAGCCGCCTGGTACTTCGTGCTCGGTTCTCAATAGCTCGAAAGTTTCGCCAAGGAGTGGGTTAAATGGTTTCCTGATGGCGCGCTCTTTGGCTCGGTTGACGCTGAATTGGCTGATCGCAAAAGCCGTGACATAGAGTAGACGGTCCCTCTCCATTTTCTGGGTTGCAGCTTTGTCAAGTAGTTGAGCGTACTCGAGCTGCTCTGACACCCGCTGCAGCAATGAAATGGGTTCATTAGCAGACACAGGCATGCTGATGGTACTCAAGTCTTTGCCCACATTCTTACGCACAAACGCAATCAAACTGGGTGGCATGACAGTTGCCGCGGGAATGACATTTCGACGCTTCAGCTTCTTGTCGATGGGTAGAGGAGCAAGAGACTTAGGCTTGGCCGGGTATAAAGCAGCTGTTCCATGTACCTTGCTAACATCTTCTTCTTCCTCATCACTCGTTATGGAGGAATCGTCGTGTATGGAGCCCTCATCGGCTTCCGACGAGCGATCCTCTTCGTCTTCGCTACGACGTTCAATCATCATCAATTGGCTAGTATCTCCACCTTCGGCATCGAAGAACTCCTCGGAGCTGGACGAGTCAATGCTTCGCCTGCTGGTAGCGGTGGGTGGTGCGGGTAGCCTCCGTCGCTTGCTTGTGCTGATGAGACCGGAAAACTCGGAAGCGACGCTGTCGAGATCTCCGAGCAGAGAAATACAGTGGTCATGCATGCTGAACTCTTGTCGTATTCCGCTCCGAGACTTCTTACGTCCATGTTCTTGAGCACCCCCATTGGCGCTGATCGTGGTGACAACTGACGCTGGAGACGGTACTGACAGCTGAGACTGAAAGTTTGAAGGAGGCGTCATTGGCGAAGATGTAGGAGCCGAGACTTTGCGCTTCCAGAAAGACCGTTTGTCCTGAGGTTGGGTGAAGTAGCTGTCGCCTTCCTCCGACACGGGAGCCGAAGCAGGGGACAAATGGGAGGACGTCGGTCGATGGTGCTTTTGCTGGGTTGCCATGTCCTTTACAAGCCGTCGCAGGGCATCTCGGGTGCCAACTATACGACTCACAAGCGTCTCGACTTGTTCCCATTCGCGATCTTCGTCCTCGCTTGTGTGAGGCGGCACATGAACATGTTTCGCAGCCACAGTATTCACTCTCAAGGAGTCAGATGGGATTTCTAGGCCGGACTCAAGACCTCGGGCAATGCGACTCGCCCTCTCAAGTGCATGGGCCCACTCGGTGAACTCCTTGGCATTAGAAGCCTTGAGGTGCCATATTTCGGCCCCAGAGTCGATATTGATCTCGCGGCGTCGCTCGTCGGCAGCGATCGCAGCAAGACTAAGTGGGATGGCACCGCGCAACTTGGAAGAGTTGCGGTTGTAGTAGTATGACAAAGTGCATGAGGTGTAATCAAGAGAGAAGAAGCGACGGGCAAACCCCTGGCCGCGCTTTCTTCTGCGCTTGAGGAGAAGCCCTACATGGCAAGCACCTGGAACACCACCGCCCTCGCTTCTCTGAGGTGCGAGAGCAACTCCTTTCCCGCCCGGCAGCTGGTGGTTGTGGAGGCTGTCGACAGATTCGGCACCCACAGATCCAATTCGAGGACTATTATAGCGGCCTAGACTTGTTCTGCTGGCGGAAGCAGCCGCGTTATTGGCCTGGTTCGGTAGGTTGTGAACCGGCTGAGGAAGAGCACCGGTAGGATACGTCAGGAGGACAAATGTGGCGGTTTTGGACGTTTGTTTAGAGAAGGTGTTGTCGAAGACGAGACCGTACATGCCCGACTTGCCTGCAGTGACGTCGTACGTGCCCATGGAAGCCTTGTCGGCGTCGCATTTTCCGTGCCATGTTACGGGCACAAAGCCCTTAGCGGAGAGTTGATCTTGGGCAGTGCTGCCATCTTTGTCCTTCTTGGACCAGTGGCTTGCTTTGGTTTCGGCATTTGTTTCGCTCGAGTTTGCAAGGCTGGTGAGTTCCTCGCCGTGGCTCGTCGTCAAATTCGTTCCGCCGGATCCGGGATGCTTCACAATTCCAAAGTTCCTATAGGGAAAGTTTAGACGTTAGCGCCAGCTAGGAAAAACTGGGGGCTAGCTAGATAAAACGGCGATTACTTACAAGGACTTTTTATGAGGCTGTAGACTCCAGGATATCGTTTGTCCTTCCTCAACTTGTACCCAACGCAGAATGTAGGACTAGTAGCAACATTGTCATGTCAGCCTTCACGATTGTGGGTGGCGGTGGTGCGGGGAGGAGCTAGCCAAGCCTGATCTTTGCTCCATGAGCTCATAATACCTTCGAGTGGATTTCGAGTTGCTCAATTCCCGCCATGGTTGTGAGTTGCGTCCGCGGTGGAAATCAAACTCTTTCGCAACGGGATATCGGGATCAATTGTCATCCGTATCCTCCGCTCAGCGAAGTGTGTCGTGGAAAGGAAACAGCAGAAGGCTAAAAAACAATTGGAGAAGACGAAAATCAAAAGCAAGTAGTGGTTAGAGGAGGGAAGGGAGAAGTTAATTGAGGTCTTAAAGACGGCGTAACAGTGTCCGCCTGCCTATTGACCAGCAAGGTAAGCAAGGAGGGCTGATGGACGGAAGGTACAGAGTACTTCCACCACTGGCGGAAGGTACATTTTTGGCACTTGTCAGGGGGTCTGGGCCTGCTGTCAGCCGCACACAGCCTCCGATTCCCCTCGCTCCTTCCCACTCTGTTGCGGCACATATAATGATGCTGACGACCTGCCTGACGTCACCCACATTGAGCACACAGTCCTCCCACGTTGACGGATACCAGCTGACCATATGTCCCTTTTCGCTGACCCACGATGCTGGTTACTGTAATCGGTACTTCCATCAATATCCGAACAGATAGCCTTGCGTGAACTGACTTGACATGACAGCACCACCGTTCGACAGGCAAAATTTTTATTCGTCTTTCGGAAACAGGTGCCAGTTCGATGGCGTATCACCGAACCATCCCCGCGCAGTAGTTAGGTACTGTATTAGATATAAACTTCGACGTACGCTGACGCAGCTTACTTATTAGACCCCACTAACTCATGCGGCAACCCTGAAGCGTCAAGTTCTTGAATGCCTCGGTGGACTCAGTCATAGCCTCAAGTCGCACATATCGTCATACTTTGCTTTTTGCCTACTTGGCAGGTCCCTAGGCAGACTTTCTCTTACGGCCTCTCATCATAGCAACCTTTTGCAGGTCACTGTTACTATAGTTTGTCTCGGCGATGGCTATTTATCGGCAATACAATTGTCGTAGCGTGCCTCGAGGCCGAAAATGCGACCCATACCCATCTAATGCGACCTCCATCAAAACATGCATTCCCTAATCTTGCCTGTACTACCCACTGTATACTCAGCCCACCTAGCCACATTACGCCGTCCAGCAACCACAAGGCTGCCAGGATTCACCACATGGCAGCCCTCGTACGTGACCGTAAAGGGTGGGATCGTTGTATCTACCAGCACCATGGCCGTCGGCAATGGATAAAGGTGCATCGTGTTTGCCCAGTCCCAGTTGACCGGTCGTATTTGCGGCCGGAACGGTGCGAGATAGCCCTGATCCAGAAGGGTTTTGACCAGTTTGCGCGCTTCCTTGACGTCGTAAGATAGCTTCCCTGTACTTCCCTCTCTTTTTTGAGACTGCACGCGTAAATCAAGATCCATATTTTCTGAACCTTGCGTTTCCGGGGCGGCCTCAGATACGTCTATGTCTTGGCCATCGCCGTCCTCGGGCTTTTCCACCGACGACTTTATTCGCACCGCTGTCCTTCGTAGCCGCGCAGCAACATCATCCCTAAACAGCAAGATCTCGTGAACGGGGCCAAATATGCTTATCCTTGCGGGATTGCTAGTGAACGCGATCTCGCCTTTCGTTCGCTCGGCCCCCTCGCATTCCTTGTCAGCCTCCGCATTTGCTGTCGTTACTGTTCGTCGTATTCTGCTCGTAAATATCTGGGGGACGGGCTTGCGAGGAAGAGGAACAGACGCGCCACCTCCGAACGAAGACGCCCATCCATCGTTGTCTCCTGGAACAAGCACAAATGTGCTGCCTTGGATGAGAGAGGGGAAATCTGCCAGTATCGCAGACAGCTCATCGAAACATTCCTTGTACTCAACACTACCACCGCCCCCGGCACTCTCGCCAGTACCTGCACCACCAGTGCGAGCCATTGTGGGCCGGGACATGAAATTTCCAACCAGAACGAATGATATGGGCACACGGCCTTCCGGCTCGGTCGCATACATCGCTAGCACTTTTCGGAGTGCTTGTAATGCTCGCGGGTTATCAAGGTTGAGTTCGCCTATTATCACTATTCTGTTCCTTCCTGGCAGTTCTGTGACGGCTTGAGGTTCCTCCTTTTGCGGGATTTCGGCTTGCGTTTGTGTCTGGTCCTGGGTGCGCAATTGGCTATCGTCGGCACCAGTTGCTTCTTCTTCCTCCTGCGCTTTCTGAATGCTCGTGGCCGCTCTTCGGAGAATCCTCTGCTCTAATCGTCTCATCTTGGTTCCAAGTGCTCGTTCTGAACCTACACCCAGGAAGTCAATCCAACCGAAGCCGCCACCTATGGTGTGGCTTGAGCCAGTTCCATCTGGGCCGGTAACGCCAAGCGTAGCTTTCCGTCGTTCACATGGTGGGTGTCCGATGAAGAATCCTTGGAAGCGACCCCCTAGAGTTCCCCCAACGCCGGTGCTTCCTCCGAGGCCCTTTCCTTGGTTTTCTTCTTCTTCCTCGTACACGCCATCCACCAAGACGATCATTCCCGGCACATACCATGCTGAGTCATCCGGAATGGACACTGCTTGCGACAGGTCGAGATCAATAGTCCCGGTCAGATCAGATACCGCTAGCGTTCCGGTAGGAGAGATGGCAAGAAGGCCCAAGAGCATGTGATGGCTGCCATGACGACCTAGTAGGTTTGCTATTGGTGTTATTTTGTACGTCTGGGAGGCTGTGTTCATGTCGCTTGCACTCCTAGACAGAGAGGGTGGCCCTCGCGCGGTTGTCACCGCGGACTGTTGAAATGACTCGTTGCGCAACAGGCGCTGGTGTATAACGTGGTATCGATTGCGGAACATGGCAGTTTTGTGTGAAGCAGACGGCAATAACGATGGTTTTGATGCCTCCCTAGAATGCCATGTCAGTTTCGACATTAAATATAGTACGGGGGAAGCTCTTCCGTGTGTGCATACTTTTCAAATTGCTTCTTTGACACATTATAGGTGTATCTTGGCTGTTGATAAGCATCGATGACCTTGAGCCACTTCCTGGGGTCCAAAAGCTCTCCCCCATCGTCTTCTTCGTCATCGTCAATTGCCATTCTTGACAACCCCACACTAGAGTTACTGTCTGTCCGATCCATCGCTACGGGTCGAAGCCCCAGCCTCACACTTAGTTGCTTGTCGAGACTGTTCTGTCGACTCAGTTCGGCGGCAGTCATAACTTTGCCCTGTCTCATAGACCCTTCAAGGGTCTTGAGGATCTCCTTGAGAGTCTTGTCGCCGTTTACAATGACTCCTCCATTGCGGGTTTTCCAGCTCTTGGCGGCTTCCTCTAGGATCTTTTCGGCGAGACCTTCTTCCTTCCATCCTGCACCGCAATGTTTGCCGACAAATGTCGCGAGCTCTTGGAGGGCAGCGGAGGTGATGGTCAGACTGTGTTTCTTTGTAAATACACGAAAGGCTAGAGGGCGTAATGTCGCGGGCGGCAGAATGATTGGTAGAATTGTTGTCTTTGAGATCGCTTCTGGGTCGAATGGCTTTAGGGGATGGACGGGAGTTCCGAATGCTGGGGACGAGGACGGAAGGCTTGATGATGGAATCGCAGACTTTCCATGTAGTTTGCTGACCACGGGGTGCGGCTTGGGGGTATGGAAAGCCATGCTGAGGCTGTTAATGACAAGGAAACAAGGCTGTTTTGCTGTATAGCAACTGAACTGCGATAGTTCATCTCGTTATAGTTTTTAGTAGTGTCAAACTCACGACAGATCTCGGGGCGCGTAAAGTGATATCAACGGTACCGCGTCTCGACGCGTCTTATCGATAGTGGACAGGGACAAGGCGTAATAAATTTCATAATAAATAAACCCTACATTCAGGCCCAGGTGCGCTCTTTCTTTTATCATCCAATGACGGCATGCCTGAATGGCCAAGGGCCGGAATTTATGGCCCAAGCTCCCTGTTGTATTACATCAGGTATCCACCAGGGCAACCTGCCGCCTTCTGTGACAAAACTAGTGCCCTCAGTAAGGCGCGAATTTCCGGAACGATGTGCGAAAACTTTCCGCGCCCAGCGAACCTAAAATCATACATTTTCCCATTCCTCTAAAAGTATACTAATTGTTCACTAGTCAGCTCTGCATCACCGTAGTGCTTTTCGTTTCTCTCCGCTTGCAAAAGTACACTTCTCATCATGATCGCCTCACGACTGAGAGTTGGCTTCCGGCCGAGAATCCCCATTCGAGGTGTATCAACTCTTTCGACCAACCCACACATTGTAAGTTCGCCAGAAGCTGCATTCCTCCCTGGAAGATGTCTCACCACCCAAACCTCAACTAATACAATCTAGAAAGCATTTCCAATAGCTTCCAAGCCAGAGACATACATCCTCACGTATCTCGACAAAGAGCCTCCAACAGAAGGCTTGGCAATTGGAACCACCACCGGTCTCCCACCAACGCCAAGATCATTCACGGAAAATCATCGATTTGTGTCCATCCTGAACGATGTACTGAGTGAGTATGCACCAAACGATGAATATCTCATCAGCCAGGCCACGGCCTTCGCTGGTCCCGGGGGTACAAACTTAGGCTCTGGTGGGGCCTTCTTCGCCAACAGGAACAAGAGGCAATCGGCAGGCCTGGGAGGTGGTGGAGGTGCCGGTGGCGGCGGTGCTGGAGGCGCAAGTGCCCAAGGTGGTGCTGGAGGAGGTGGTGTAGGTGGATATGTTCATCTCAGCGATCTACGCAATCCTCCTGATTATGGGAGGATAGCTTGGCCCGAAGACATACTAGGCAGTGTTGAAGTTGATAGTCACGGAAACATTATCGGCGAATTTCAAGCCAGTGGAACTTATCGAGTTGTCACAAACGAAGGGATGTAAGTCATGTTTTCAATTCAGTTCATCTCCTCCCAGGTCGTAGAACAGAAAAATTAACACGCAATGTAGCCTCGGACTTAGTTCATACTTGCGCTCTAAACTAGTAGAGAGACTACAAGCAGAAGAGAAAAAATCCTAATGTTTCAAATTGTTGGGGATGCATGTTGTTTAAGAGTAGTTCATTGCTTGAAGCTCTGCTTTCTTTACAGATCAGGAATTATTATATCGAATCCCCAAGAACTGGCAGCTGCGTATTATATATAGAACAGCTCCAGGTACAGCCGCCCAACATCACGTGCTCAAATGAGACCCGTTAGGGCCAGGAACAACAGGAAGCAATCTTGAACCAGACATGGGAATCCTTTAACATCTGGTGCAGGTACAGTAGTGGCACACTACCTGCTACGCAAGGTCCAGGAAGTCCAAGTTTTCATATCGGACCTTCTAGGCCAGTGATTCTTCCCTCTATTAGTTGATATGCAAGACCGAGCGGAAAAATATGCAATGGCAATTAATAAATTTTGCCAACGCCTAAAATGCATGGTATTGCAGTCAAAACTTCCCTATCAGTGGCTTGGCGGCCTTTTTTGATGACGAAATCCGGGGCAGGCAGGAGGCTAGCTATGTATGTACATAGTATCAGTGGCCCCAGTGCCTGGCGAGTCTGGGATCAAAGATAAGGATCAGTATATGCGGGGGAAGTCAATCCCCCACTACGAGCCGCCTAATGTTGCCGCCGAACAGTTCCAGCACCCCAAAGGCGTAGCATTTCCATAACTCCCACATAGGACAAGCCTCATACCCCCACGATACCATCCATCCCCTGAATAATTATATATATTTTTTCTGTTTTAAATCCTTTCCATCATTTCCCTCTATCCTTTCCCAGCTGGCCGGTCCCTCAAACCCACCCGCCGTTCTTGATACCATCCCTGGGCGACTTTGTACTCGACGGCGGACGATCAGTCGGGCTGCAACGATGTCTTCCCGTGGATATGACGACGAGGAACTGTCTATGTCGCTGACACCCTCTTCCCAGGCCCGCAAGCCAACGATGCACCCCCCAGAAATCAACCTCCCTCCCGAGCAGGGCCCAAGCGTATCGTCCAGTATCACCAACGACCCCGTCTTGCTCAAGAAGTACAAGGAAGGACAGGAGAGAATTGGCCAATATGAGGTTATCAAAACGCTCGGCGAGGGCTCTTTCGGCAAGGTCAAGCTGGCTATCCATAGGAGCACCAAGCAGAAAGTCGCACTCAAGATCATCAATCGCAAGCGTCTCATAAGTCGTGATATGGCTGGAAGGGTGGAAAGAGAGATTGAGTATTTGCAGCTACTACGACACCCGCACATCATCAAGCTGTACACCGTCATCAAGACCCCGGCCGAGATCATCATGGTGCTCGAGTATGCCGGCGGAGAATTGTTTGATTACATCGTGAATCATGGAAAAATGACTGAATCCGAGGCTCGTCGCTTTTTCCAGCAAATCATCTGCGCCGTCGACTACTGCCATCGCCACAAGATCGTCCACCGTGACCTCAAACCCGAGAACTTGCTTCTTGACGACAAGCTCAACATCAAGATAGCCGACTTTGGTCTGTCCAACATCATGACGGACGGGAACTTCCTCAAGACGAGCTGTGGAAGTCCCAACTACGCCGCCCCCGAGGTCATTGGCGGCAAGCTTTATGCCGGACCCGAGGTGGACGTTTGGAGCTGCGGTGTCATTCTTTATGTCATGCTGTGTGGTCGCTTGCCCTTCGATGATGAACACATCCCTAGCTTATTCGCAAAGATCGCGAGGGGAAACTATGTAGTGCCCCATTGGCTCAAGGGACCCTCGGTGACCCTCATAAAAAAGATGCTTACTGTCGACCCGATGCGACGTATCTCTATATCCGACATCAGGGACGATGAGTGGTTCTCGGTCGACCTCCCAGAGTACCTTCAGCTTCCTGTCGAGGAGTTTCTTACTACTGGTATTGACCCCAACAAGGCGATAAAGAAGAGTGATGTTGCGCCCGGTGCAAACCCTCAATTGCAGGACAGGTTGTATGACGAGGTTACCGACAAAATCTCGAGGACCATGGGCTATGGCAAGAAGGACGTACAAGAAGCCCTCGAGGCGGACGAGCCTTCGGCCATCAAGGATGCCTACATGATTGTACGCGAAAACAAACTCATGTCGGCCAACCCCAATCTTGGTGCCCAAAATCCCTTCTATGCCACGTCCCCACCGAGCACCGATGTGTCGTCTGCAATGGGCTCTCTGAACTTTCCGCAGGAGGCCCCCAAGGCCTCTCCTGGCGAGAGTCCGATGGCAAGCATGGGATCTCAAATGTCGTCAACGTCAACCCAATCTCAACGCCCTTATATCAGTCGTATTGGTATCCTGCCGACATCAATACCAGACTACCACAGGGCACTACTAGAAAGGGAAGGTTTTGATGATGCTGAGAACCTGTCAGACTTTGGGGATGAGCCACAGCCTGCCAGGACACCGGCAGAACAGGAGCAAGCCTCCCGAAGGCTGCGCCCTCATGCTCGCCCAGTACTCAAGATTGACGAGTCTAACCAGCCACCAAAAGCACTGACTCCCGCTGTGGTGACAAAGAAGGTCAAACCTACGAGGTGGCAATTCGGAATAAGGTCCAGGAGTGCGCCATTTGAAGCGCTCATCTGCATCTACAAGGCACTACAGAGACTGGGCGGTATGTGGCTTAAGGATGAGAACTTTGCCAAGCAACATCTTCTCACCGGCACCGAACAGATTGCCGCCGATGGTAGCATAACCGGTAACTGGTGTGGGCTGCCCGCTCGACGAACAGTGGATGGCACCTGGCACACTGGAGACAAGGACTTTGATCGGATCTTGAAGAAGTACAAGCTTCCAGCGGATCCCTGGCATATCCAGATACGGTGGGAAGCTGAATGTGAGTAGTTTGCTTGCAGTTGTTTTGCAAAAAACACCCCTACATTCATTGCTAATACTGTGAAACTGTAGGTATCAAGGAAATCAACAAGGTATTGCCTCCTAGCCAAGCACTACCGACGAATCCAGACTACTACATCATCCGCGACGACAATAAACTGCCGTCCGAGTGGGTAGCAATGCACCTGGACATCCAACTGTACAACATGGAGGCGGACTGCTTCCTGGTGGATTTCAAGTGCGCGGGGTACGAGATGCCCGACCGCAGCATGCTGGAGGACAAGGACGTCATGAGTCCGTTTCCTTTCCTGGACATGGCGGCCAATCTCATCCTGGCACTTGCGGATTAGGAGGAGTTCAAGGACAGGAAGAAGACTAGGAAGGAAAGGAGGAAACGAAGGAAAGCGAGGAGAGCGAGCGCGGATGAAAAACACGAAAATGATTCGGATGAAGAGTTCCGGAAGTCGCGGCACTGTCTTGGGTGGCCCAAGGCGGACAGGAGGGCCAAGTTTCCGAGGTCAAAGTCTTTCTGACGATGGCCCTGGATTGTGCTGGGGCTGATTGTGGGGATCCTGGGAAAGCTGGTCGAGTGGGTGTGCTGAAAGGAAGCACTACAGTGGAAGTTGCTAGGCGATGAGGGTAGAGGGGCTACGAACAACGGAGCTAGAAAGAACTGATGGGAGGTCATGATATCATCATTCGGCGTTTCTTGGGAGGGATAGTTCGGCCGGCTACGTGTTTGTGCTGGCTTCTCTTTTTACATCTTCTACTACTTGTTTGTCAACGAAAGCGCTCGGAGCATTATGTATTTTATGGTTTTCCTTCTAGTATCGATTCTTTTCGTCTCTTCATATGTGCGTCCAAGCTCTCGAGAAGAATGGGAAGGAGTGGGGGTGATAAAGCCGACTGTTTTGAACTGCATGCGTAGGCAGGTACGTACGCATGTCATTGGGGAAATGTTGACAATACCATCGAGGAGACAAGCAGTTTAGCGGCCTACTTACCTAGGTAGAGAGGCCTCGGAAGAAAGGCAGCGGACGATAGGTCCATAGGGTGGTCCATAACGGTGGATCATCATCCATGGTAGACTGCAGACATTGTTGCTTGCTACTGGTTTATAGATGGAGGGACGGAGGCAAGCAAGACTTGCTTCGAGTTATTCCCCTGCTTGTTTAGGAGCCTAGGTTGTTTAAACCTCTTCGGGGACTTGGCTCCTCGGGGGCATTGAGGCTCCAAGTATTCAAGAATTAACGTTAGAGCGAGCCAGCGCAGTCGTTTGAATCTACTATAAGATGTTTAATGTATGATTGACAATGCTTGTCATGTATTTTTTCTCTTCGTCTCTTCTGATTCCCAGGCCGATTTCTGGGGTCGGGTTATTTCGGTAGGTAGTAAAAAAGAATTTATACGCTCGAGAATACTCGGGTGGTTAAAGCGATACAAAAAAGAAAAAAAAATTGAGCAGCGCTAGTAGCAGTAAAAAAGATTTCTTTTCATCACGAAGCAACCTGCGAAACCCCAGTCCATCCCGAAGAAAAAACACATGTTTTACTTCTGTTTTTGTTCCTAGTACTCGGGAGATTGGATGCTTTGCTAGACTTGACCTGCCCGGTCCTGCCCTTGGTCTGTTCGCTGAAAATGTCCCCTCCACTTGTTCTCTGGTCATGTTTGAGTCTCATTTCTAGCTAATGCTCGGGTAATTTCTTGGTTCACCTTACGGCCCTCATGTATGTAGGGAGGCAGCACTATTCCCTCACACCAGCCGCGACCTACCGCCTAGGGGGATATCCTCCTCCACCCCCATGTCCACCACCATAGTAGCCTCCTCCACCATACCCACCACCTCCTCCCGCAGAAGCAGCAGCGGCAGCAAGATGCGGCGGAGGTCGTCCACCCGCCCCGTTATGCCTACCAGACATCTGCTTAGTCGCCTCGGCCTGAAACATGAGCTTGAACCCATTACACAACGCCTTCATGTCCGGGTACTTGTTCTTCATCATCTCGTAGCCCTGGGGGATCACGCGCACCATCCAGTGAGAGGTATTCGCGTTCTTGGACGCCTTGAACAGGAGGAAGAAATACCCTGGGTGCTTCGGATCGATGCAGAACCGGTAGTTAGATCGGTTGGGGTTGGCGGCACAGTAGGAGCTCAGCCAGGATTCTGCGAGACAGTAGTTGTAAGCAGCGAGAACTTGATTATAATCAGGGTTGGCGAGGTGGGAAAGGGACATGCAAAACATACCGACTTCAGACTTGCTCTTATCATGCCACTTGTCGTTCCTCATCATCTCCTCCACCTTCTTGCTCATAGCCTTGACATGATCGACGATCAACTCGTCAAGATCAGAGTAAATCTGACTTCCGACCCTCAGCTTCTTGCCCACCGAGAACTCATTCTCCTTCTCAAGCTCGAGCACGTCGAGGTGCTGGAACACGCCATTGTAGACCTTCCACGTAACAGTGATGTGGTCGTTGCCTAGGGATGAGGGACGAATGATGGCGTCGCCGTTGGGCGCCTGGCCTAAAAACTCCTCAGCCTGCGTCTTGTTAAAGCTCTTAAAGAGCGGGTGCTTGATGACTCTCTGCGCTCGCCCAGTCATCTTGTCCTTAACTTGCATGCTGTCGCGGTCCTGGTCCTCCTGCTTGGCGTCCCACGCGTTGTACGGCTTGTCGCCGTGCTGCGCCCTCTCCGCCCGCCGGATGCTCTCCTCCCGCAGACTCATCTCGAACGAGAACTCCTTGCGGTCCACCTTCGTGATCACTCCCCTGACCGTCTGCCCGACCTGCAGGGCGTCCTTGACTGTGTGGCGGTGCGCTACATCGTTTGAGCCTACCCTGCCCTCGAGGCCGCAGTCAATCTTGACTAGGGCGTAGTCATCCTTGACGAGACGAACGATTGCGGGAAGGATGATCTGGTCGCGCAGAGACTCTTTTGTTTCGCCCGTGAACATCTGGAAGATGAACTCGTCGTCGGGTTTCGTGAAGGCGTTGCGGAGTTCCTCGTACGGAACGAGAAGCTCCGCACGGATTGTCTCGAGAGTCGCTCGCTTGCGCTGCTGGAACTTTTGCTCCAGCTGCTCGGCATACTCCTCCAAAACAAGATCGTTTACCTTCTCTTGGTCCTCGTTGCGGAAAAGCATCCGGACGATGGCCGCAGGGCCGTGTTCATCCGTCTCAACCTTGACGTCCTCGTCGTACAGCTCCAGGGCATCCGCAGCCATCTTGCGACCAAGTTCGTAGTCTTCTGGGTGGACACGAGTGTTGTCCAATGGGTCGGCGTTGGGATCGGTTGAGTCGTATTCAATGTAGAGAAAGCTTGCACAGTTGTTGAAGATTCGAGGCCCTACTAACGGCAGCCTGTCCCTGTCGGGGTCGCCAACAAGCTCCTCGCGAGAGGCGATCCGGCCTCCGTGGGCATTTATCAGCTTCACAATGTTCATGGCCTTGCGAGGACCAAGACCAGATACGTATGGAAGAAGATTGGCCGTATATGGGTCGTTGACAGCTTCATTGATCTCAACGCCGACGAGGTTGACCATATCAACCATGGCCGTTTCGAGATATCGCATCAGCTTGTCTTGCGGGACGAGATTCTGGCAAGCGTGGAACCTTATGGTAATTATGTCCTTTTGCAGCGCCGCGTACTCCTTGAGGGGATTTTGCATGTATCTACAAAGACCGAAGCAGTACCGGCTCATCGGATGGAGGTTGGGAAGGTCCGCAGTGCCACGGAGACTGTCCTTGTATAGACGGGCAACTTCGTCGTTGACAATGACGACTTCGAGCAGATCGGCTCTTTCCTGCCCCGTTTCTTGGTCTTCGTACTTGTGGCACATCAGGTTCTTATCCCTCACCAGCCCATTGAGATCAGTGACAAGCCTGTGAGCATCAGCCGAAAAGCCGCTGACAGCTATCACATCTGGCGCTTTGCGCAGAACAAGCTCCGCAAATGCTTCGCGCTGTGCTTCGTCTCGGCCGAGACTGGTAAATGTCCCGTGTTCCAGAAGCCGCCCCTCGTCTTCAACGGAGGCCCAGTACAGGGGGTCGCGGATTCCATCGCCCATGCCGTTCGAGAAAGCCAAGATGCGAGGCGTGGTGCCAAGTGCGAGGCCCTTGGGCTTGTATGGCGCCTGGTCCAACCTTTTGGTGTATTCGAGCCTGCAAGCGAGAAGAATAGCGTCTTGGCATTCCGTCCTAACACTGTCCTTCACGCCTCGAGAGATAACCCTATCGAGCCTAGGGAATGCAAGCTCGATCACCTTGGCACGTTCTTCGTTCCAAGCATCAGCAACTTCGCTCATGTTGTCGGATTTGAAGTGGTCGACCAGGCGCCGAATGCACTCCTTGGTGTCTGGGAGCTGAACTCGGATTTCGATCAGACCTTCCTCCTCGGCCCTGGCCATCTTGAGGAAGAGCTCTGGTCGACGCGCAAGGTCCATGATGCTTTGGTTCATGAGGTATTTTATCTCGTAGTATGGGTGAGCATCGTCAATCCTCCGCAAGCCCTTTTCGGTGCGGTGGCTGCTGATCAATGCAGACCCGTAGTATAACTGCCGCATGTATTTCCGGATCATGGGGTCGGCCGTTAGTTCTTCTGCAAACATCTGGCGAGCTGCGGCCATGACTGCATCGCTTGTGTCAAAGGTTCCGTCGCATAGATCATCAGCAAGATCCATGGGTAGTTTGCGCTCGTCTCCTGGGGTGATCTTTGCCTCTCCAAGGGCATTTAAGCCAAGCTGGGTTGCAGAGAGCCCATATGCCTTGACAAAGTTGAAGGCATCGCTGTCACGAATCTTGAGCCACTGGCTTGATTTAGCGCCAGGCCGCTTGGTCCCCTTGGTACTGCTGGTCAGGGCGATCTCCCTGAGCTCCTTCGAATATCGGAAGTTTATGTAGTCTTGAATATCCTGCAGTTCCTCCATCGTAGCGGCTTTGTAAATCATTTCTTCGACAATTTGGTCACGATTACCGGTCGCGGACTTAATGTTTTCGTACGTGGTTTCCAGGGCATTGCGCTTCTCGACTAGGCCCTTGAACTTGATGTCCAGCTCTACAATCTTCCAGAGGTCTGTTTGGTTGAGTAGCTTTTCGGTGCCAATTGTCTCATCTTGGTCATTCTTGCGCTGGTGGATGAGATAGTCCTTCTTATGCTGGAAGATGTAAGGGACCTCCATCAAGTCTACGACAATGAACTCGATGACTCGGCGTACAGCCTGCGAGAAAGGATGGTGCAAGTCACTCGGAAGGTTCTTCCTTGGCCATATTAGAGCCACTATCCAACGAGCCTCCTCCTTGAACTGGTTGTCGTCAATAGCGATGTGTTCGTATGGTTTTCGGTCCAGCTGGAATCGCTCGGGTTCGTCCTTGCCCCGGATCTCATTGTCCTCATCGGTAAGTAGCTTCTCGGCTAGCTGGGATGGCTCAAATACGTCCTTGAGTTCAATACCAGTCTTCTCCCGGCGCTCGTCCTCCTGGGTCTCTTCCATATCGAGAGCCCAGTCATAGTCGTCGCCAGAGCCAAATATAAGCTGCATATCCTCGAGAGATTCAGGGTCGAGGCCGGTCATGTCAATACCACCTGTGCGACTGCCCTTGGCGCCGGGTCGGGCAACCTCGAGGTCGGCCTGTTCCTGAAGGCGCTCCTCGTCATCTTCTGGGTAGTCGTCCTCGATGAAATCGTCGAGTTCGTCTGCCTGCATGCGATGGCTGGCACGGTTATAGCCTCGATCGTCGTTTGCGTAGTCTTCCTCGTCGCTGAATATTTGTTCAAGGCCAGTGGGCCCAGCTCGGTCGTGTTCTTCGTGATGGCGTCGCTTGATACGCTTAAACTGTGGCTTCTCCTGGGGCTCACGGTCCCAGCTTGGCATGGTCTCGCCAATGAGGTCGAGGTCATCTTCATCTAGCTGCTCCTCGGCCTCACGTTCACGGCGGCGTTTCTTCTTGCGACGACGCGCCTCGGCTTCTTCCAGTTCCTCATCTTCATCCTCATCGACGATGAATCCCTCAGCGACTCGTCGCTGCTCTTCTTCGTCCTCGTCCTCGTCTTCCTCTTCGCTCGAGTCATCGTTCATTCGGGGCTTGCGGTGGCGCTGTGTATGCTCCTCGTCTTCTCCCTCGAAAGACTCGTCGTCCTCTTCATCATCAAGCATCGCCTCATTCGAGATGAGGGCATTCAGGTTGTTGCTCATCTTGGGATAGGGCTACCTGCAACGGTATGGTGTACTTGAATCGCGAGGTGGAGGTGATCGCGCCTCAAGTTTCGATGCGGTGGATTGGCAGCTGAGGTTCCTGTGTTTGATGCTCTAGCATAGGGTGGCAGACGAAGGGAAAAGAAAGAAGGGTGTAAAAAGACGATGAGGGTGGAAAGATAATTATTGGAGTGCAGAAATGCCTGTGGGCAGGGGCTGCTCTGGAGAGAACCTTGTTCCTGAAAGAGGAAGTCGCCCAGTGGGAGATATACCACGCTTGCACTGCCTGTAAATTTTATGGAGTGACCCATTTCTCAGCCTCGTAGTAGCGCCCGCCCGCATTATCAAGCTTCATACATCCTTATCAGCCGCCGGATCCTCTATTATCCGATCGATAAGGACCCCTACGCAAACCCGCCGTGTGACATCATCTGCCTCACACTCGCTCCCCAACTTAAAGATATGCTAGTATTTTTGCTGCGATCGTGACCGTATCTTGACTTGGTGTGTATTAAAACACACCCCTACGAATGAAAGCCTCATGGGTTCAGGTTGAGCTTTCCGTACATGGGAATAGCTGACCTTGACCAGATTTTCCAAGGTATTAGATCGGATATATAGGTTAGTAATGACCACTACTGGTTAATTTATCCCTTCCACCCTGTTTACTAGCATGGCGATAACTATAACCTATTAGAAGCTATTAATTAATTTCACCTTGGTAGTGTACCACATATTCCAGTTATACAGACTTCTCGCGGCGGCAATACCTCACTGTTCAAAGTGCTAATAGACTTATAACTTAAAATTGTGCGCCGGGTGATGCTCATTTAAACTTCATTTCCGCTAAAAGGTTGTTCATAAATCCCAGCCCAAAAATGTAACAACTAAAGAAGATAGTGGTGTGTACCACCCAGGGGAGGTATTATTCCGGGTTCGTGTCGGCAGGGAGATTTTTCTTGCATCGTAAAGCCAGGCTTCTGCTCACGTATTACCCCCAAACCACACTTCCCTTCCTATCACTAATAGTATCCATTCGATGGTGGCCCGAATGTTGCCTGTCTCCTGTTTTCCCTCCTCATGTCATCCGGGGTTTCCTTTCTTGGGGGTGGAGGAGGCATTCCCCCAGGTGCCGGACGGACAGGGAGAGAGAAGGTGGTTCCACCTGCGCTCACCTGGGGGATGGAGTTCGTCGTTAAGATTCTCTGGCCGAGGCCTGGATGGAGAGAAGACCCGCCGGCTCGGCTCATGCTTCCTATTCCATTCCTCGTTGGCGAGTGTTCCCCTCGAGCATACGGGTCCATCGGCGAAACAACAGCCCCTGCAATGGGGATTTCGCCGGAAGTTGGTGTTTCGAGCCCTCGGCGGTCCTCTGCTCCGCCATGGTAGGTTGGTGAGTCACTAGACCTCAAAAGCTCTTGCGTAGCAGGCGAGAGCTGGGGCGCTAGATGAGACTTGCGGTTGTCTCTCTCCATGAGACCAAATGCCCAGTCTTTGAGATCTACTGGTGTCCTCTTGGCAGCTTGCACGAAAGGATCGCGATCCTTGAAGGGCATTAGAAAGTCACGAGCATTACAAGACTTCTTGGATCATAGGATAGGAAGGAACTCACGAATAGGTCTTGTGGGGTGGGTCTCTCCTCTGGAACCTTGGACAAGCATTTTTGAATCATGTCTTCGAGGATAGCAGGGAATGCATCGCTCTTAGGAAGGCTTGGAGCTGGTTCGTGAACAATTTGCTGTAGAAGGTCGAGGATGCCCGCAGGGGCGCAGTCGCCGTCGGAGAGCTGTTCGCTGGCATTGAAGGGGAATTTGCCGATAGCCAGCTCCATGATGGTCAGGCCAAAGCTCCATACATCAGACTTGACAGTGTATTTTTCGCCTTGGATACGCTCCGGAGCCATGTACGTGGATGTTCCCACAAATGTGTCGGCCACAGAGTTTACCAGCTCGCCAGAAACTCCAAAATCGCAAAGCTTGATGGATCCGCGGGAGTTTACCAGGACGTTGGACGGCTTGATGTCCCTATGCATGATGTGATGTTTTGCGTAGAGGTAGGTTAAACCGCCCAAGGTGGCAACCGCAATCTTTCCGAGAACATCAACACGAATAGGACCAAACACTTTTGACACACGGTCCAGTGAGCTAGCGCGTAATGGTCAGCCATATTGCCCCAGCCGTCAACTAGAACTGAAAATGAGATGACATACCCAACATCCATATACTCCATGCACATGATAACATCGTTGTTTTCATTGAGGAAAGCGCCATAGAAGTTGACGATGTAGTCACTATGGCAGCCGTGCATGATTTGAAGTTCTCGCACAATCCGTTTTCGGAGCTCCTTCTTGGCTTCGACATGGATCACCTATTTAAAAACATGTGTTAGTATGCTCGACATCGGCAAACAAATATGTTTGTGCGACAAACATGTTCGAAAACTAAGGCGTAGATTTACGAACCTTGCGCGCCATGATAGTGCCAGTCGAAATGTGCCGAACTTTGCTAACAGTTCCACCATTGCCAGAGCCCAGCTCCTTCACAATCTCGAGATCTTCAGGCTTCAAGTCAAGTTTGTACTCAATTCCAATCTCAAGCTGGGCTGACTTTTCTTCGGCGGCAGCAGCAGTACTCCCGCGCCGCTCGTCAATAGGTGGTGGTGGCTTTGGGGCGGCAGGAGTCAGGGCAAGGCCCTTGACATTCTTGCGCTTCATCGAGCGAGGTGCGAATGGGTCGGCCATTTTGGGCAGTCAGCAGAATTACGCAGCAGTTCGCGTGGTATTGGTGGCAATTTCGAGATTTGGCGGTATTCAACCAGGCTTCTTAAGCGGCGTTGCAGTTCAATGTGAACTGGGCTGTTGGACGAAACACAATCGATGGTGTGGATTGGAACCGCAAGGACGGAAGCGGTACAAACACTATGTCGATGTAGCGAGCACCGGGAGAAACGGGTATGTCATAATCTCGAGGGAAGGTTAATGAGGGAGTCGGTCTGTTCGCGGACGAGGTTGAAAGTTGGGTTGCGTCTGATAAGTTGGTGTGCCGAATTTGGTAGGAACGGGGGTAATCGGGAGGCACGTTTCGGGACGAATCGAGCAGCACACCGAGCTGTTAGTAGAGCGACGAGCTCGTTATACACCGAACCGCGGGGTGCGTCGATCAGGGAGAGGGTGCGATTTGATTAAAAAACAATCAAGCAAAGGCAAAGTGGCGAGACCGTGTTGTTTCGTCCGTCGAACGTTTTTGCAACGTATAAGAGCCTTCGGCTCTAAAGGGAGCGTTGGTTGGGTAGACCCGCGATGCAGAGGGCGTCTGGGAGGTGTGACGATGGGGGGCTTGAGAGGGTAGTGGGCAGACCGATGACCAGTCCCCGCAATCGAGGTGTTGAGGATGTACGGTTAAAGGGTCGAGGCAACTATGGCCAAGCAGGAAGATCACAAACACAACACTGGGGGAGGATTGAAGGAATGGGTGAAGAAAAAAAATATTTGGAAGAGTTTCGAAGGTAGATTGCCGCCCTTGGTGAAAGGAAGGAGAAGGGGGTGGGAAAGGTGGGGGGGATGCAACTCCAAAATGGTCTGGGTGGTGAAAGAACCAAAAAAAGTCAAGCAAAGAAAAGAAAGAGGGGGCTACCGCTCTTGCCTCGAAATAGGCCTACCCATCTGTATGGACAAGTAAAATGTCCCTTCTTCAGCAAAAGCGTATCAAAGCGTCGATTTGGAATATCAACGAATTATTTAGTGCCAAAAATCACAACCACCACCACCAGGGCCACTCCTTCCTCCTCTCGATATGAGAAGATCATTCGCACCGACACTAATGGGAAACCGT
Source organism: Zalerion maritima (assembly GCA_022664585.2). Classification (NCBI taxonomy): domain Eukaryota; kingdom Fungi; phylum Ascomycota; class Sordariomycetes; order Lulworthiales; family Lulworthiaceae; genus Zalerion; species Zalerion maritima. The sequence goes on along the minus strand of JAKWBI020000195.1, from coordinate 5,282 downwards.
GACACTATGGATGATACAGTGTGGCTAGATTACCGCTTTCGCCCACTCCGTTCACGGCAGGCCCTGTGTTCTCTTTGGTGGTGCCTTCCACCTGCTACACCATCTCCACCCTTCCCCTTCCCCCTAACCCCATCCATTTACCTGTCACCATCCCAAACTCGCGAAGCTCCTATCATCAGCACTCCCGCTTTCCTCAGGGCAATGCCCCGGTGAACCCTGTTCCATACTGGAATCTAGATCTCAAAATTCCCTATTTCGTACATCTGATACCCGTCCCTTTTCAAACCCTGCCAGTAACTACCTAGTGCCTTCTATTTCCCTGGGTAAGAATGCGGTACCGCTCGATTCGGATTTCAAAGTGTACGGTAGCAATACGACTCCGTACTGTCAGGAAGTACGCATTGGTTGAGGAAATGAAGCACCGGCAATCCGAGCCCAAAGCCTCCAAAAGCTTCCATCAATTCAACCACCCACTCCCAACTCCTTGTGCTCTCTCTCTCCATTGTTGAGGAACGTTCCACTGGTGCCACCGCATGCATCAATAGCCCGCCTCCAACGGATTACTCTGCCCTGGCAGCCATCCATTAATAACGGCCCCTTCTGGTTGTTCATTTGGTCAGGTATCCGGAATGGCCTACCGCTGTTGTGGGACCATCATGCCAGTGCTGCCGGCTGCAGCCCACTGGTCACGGTTTACAGCCCCTCCACCGTCGACATCACTGATTGCTAATGCAGCCCCAACGATGCTCCTCCTGCCAGTGACGGCCCTACACAGTACTTGAGAGGAACCGCATCTGCAAGGAGGGATCCAGACGGCTGCAGGACAAGCTGGCTACACATCCGTCTGCCTCTGTTGTTGGTCGACCCCGGAAGCCAAGGTGGAATCCAAGAATTTCCCATATTTCTTCTGGGACGATCCTGGGCACATTGGTACGTACTTCGCAGTCTGCAGTCTGTAGTCTGCACGTATCCAATCCTCTTCTCGGACAAGGGCTGGGTAGATAGCCCAGCCCGGCCCGGTGTTTGCGTAAGTGGTGTTCAAGCCGCAAAACAATAAGTTGTCTCAAGGGATGCGCCATGCCGTGATTGGCCACCAAATGCGGCCGCTCAACCTACGAAATCCACGAGACAAGCGCTGTGTCTCTTGCTGCAGACGCCAGCCCAACGGACCCAAGCGCGCGTGGCCCATCAAGCGGCCATACCCTGGACTCATCATCCATTCTGGCAAAGCATCTCGCCGTCAAAAGAAGAAGATTTTTTTAGAGCATTTACTACTAGTCTAGCCAATCTCTGTTCCTCACATGTCCAACCTATATACCTAATTACTTAACCCACCGAACAAGCAAAGAAAGTTCTCACACCCTGCTGACTCCGAGTCCTGCTAGAGAGAGGAGTCAGGCCCATGGTGGATTAGATGGGTGCGGGCCGCCATCCCTTTTCACTTGACGATCGTATGTACAGTAGATCACCATGGAGGGTCAACAAAGTTATAGCATCTGTTCCGCTCACACTGCAATGCCTGGTCCGGCGCTCTGTTGGAAGCTTGAGTGCTCCACAAGCTCTGGTACTAGAGGGAGTAACTTACAGGAGATCTCTCCTATCATTTCTTCTTTCTATATTTGATAATCAGGTGACTTTCCACCACGTTCTCCATGTGGGTTGCTCACACACCAACTTAACAAGCACCCACACCACCCTAGAAAACACACCACTATCTATACTATTCGCCATGTGTATAGAACTACATGTAGTTCATTAGGCTTCCTCGGCTCCTCTCCCTATATTCTCTTGGTTTCATGTGCCTTCGGTCCTGAGGGGTCTTGGAATGGCATTCAGGAAGGCTTCGTACTTCCGAGGTCACCAGACACCCACCCGTCTAAGAACATGACATAAGCCTAGTATTTAATGGCTATAATGTGGTTTGTCAGCTCAAATCGGGAAGGGGAAAGGGGGTCATGGAGCAGCAGCAGCAGCAAATAATAATAAAAGTAATATTAGAGGTAGCAGCAGAACTATCATCGGAAGCAAAGTTTTATGGCAATGATACATGGTAAGAACCACTGCAGGTCGATAATTTCTTTCCCTGCTTAAACAATAAGTCAAAGGCGGCTACTATACCCGAGATGTCAGCGGTTTACAGTCGGGATATAGGAATAGCAATGCTCTTTTCAAATTAGTACTATGCGCAGCACGATTACGTCTCGTGCGGGTTACTAAGAGGTACTTCTTTCTATCTAAGATGGTGTGTTGCTGCTAGGCTTGCTAAAAAAGATTTTCTATCTAGGGTCCTTCTAGCCTACCAGCCACTGGACAATACCATGCAGAGAACGTGGGCATGCCTGCACGTGTGCGGCAGAGCAGATCTGGGAAGTTTCGCTGCAAGGCGAAGACATGGCGCACGTTCAAAGCGACCCTCCAAGCTAAAGAACCGCTTCCGACAATGCTTTACTCCTTCCTTGAGGACGCTGACGACAACATCGTCTATGTCGAAAATCTGCCTCACAAGCCCCTCACACATGGTGAAGTCGCCCTATAGACATGACGGAGTTTTGCAGGCACCTGAATGGGCGTTGCAGGGGGGTTCTGGAGATAAGTTCCCCTTTTAGCGTGCCGGAATATCTTGACTATGCATTCAGTTTTCTCCATAGAAGTGCCTTTGAGTTCTTCTAATGAGACACTTTAGGGAAAGTCATTGTGAGTGGCAACATCGTTAGTTCAACTAAGGTGAAATTTTACGAGCACGCCAGGAACCAACTAGCATATCTCTTAACGTGTTATTCCATTCTTTCCACTTTGAAAACAGCGCCACCCCGAATTCGTGCCGGTATACCCCGCCGTCTGGCTATGGGTAGAATTTGGCCATGTTTCACTGGAGCCAGGCTCGATGAACGCGCTTAGCCAAGTTCTTGCCGTGGTCAAATCCCCCAATCTGTCCATAATCTGCGAGGTCAGGATTTCACGAGTCTCTATTACAACCCAGATCTTTGCTTCCGTATTTGTAAGAGTCGGCAGTCTCGAAAGAAGTAGCCCCAGATCCCAACCTCAGAGTCTCGAGCAAAAAGGACAGTCTATTGTACCCGTCTATGTTGTACTAGCATTTCAAATGCTCCAATAGTCATCGCTTCGTCGTGATGAGGTACTTGCTCAGCGCTGGAGTGGGCTCAAATTATCCTAGGCGTGGACATGAACCTGCCTGGGCTAGATATATAGAGGAACTCCCAAGCTACTTTTCAAATTCAGACCATGAGCGAGCTAAGAACTAGAAACTACGAAAAGCTTCCTTAGACACGGAACGGACTTGACAATATTAGTTTATCTTGAACCCTTGCAAGTCAAGGAGACAGGGAGGTCCTTTAATGGTGCTGTGGAGAATGGTCTAAGGGAACTACTTCCTTCTGAGGAGACGGTTTTCGTGCTGCCGGGTTGAAGAAACAGCGACTCAAGAGGCTTCTCCGAATATCCAAATAACCCAGTTGAGAATCGTTCTACGAAGTTATGACCTCCTTATATGATGCTAGCGGGGATGGCCATCGGGTGTTCAAGGAACGGGTTTACAAGTCGACGATACTGGTCAATCGCTGGAAACTGTGGTATTATTCTGATAGTATAAGTCTCTTCGAGATGAGGACTTTTCTAGGACGTCCCCCGTCAGCTTATGGCTGTTCATCACCCGAGAATCCTTCGTCGAGTATCTTGACCAGCTCATCTAGCCGACTGATTACCATATCGGTGTCTTCATGTGAAGACAGATGTGCATTCGCCTCGTTGGCCAAGAGCACAGTAGCAGCGCCCGCCCTTCGACCAGCAGTCATGTCGTCAATGGAATCCCCGACCATAATGAGGTGACTAGCATCCCCCACACTCCCCTTCTCAACCGTCTCTCCTTCCTCCTTCCCATCCAATCCAGTATCGACTTCCTGGTCCTTGAGCACACCCTCGACATCCCCCTGCTGGTCCATGACGAGGCTACCTTGCTTCGTGAGCCCCCATGTCTTGGCGATGTGCAGGATGCCCGCGGGATCCGGCTTGGGGGGCTTGAACTCCCTCGTGACGACGGGCTCGAAGATGTGACCCGATAGAAACTTGGCCAGTAGGTGGTTAACTGGCTGCTCGAAGTTGCGGGTGCAGATTCCCTTCCGGATTCCCCTTGAGTCGAGGTAGTCCATGAGGTCGACCAGCCCCGGCTGTGCCACCTGGTTGCGCATGGCGGTGCGCTCAATATTGCGGATAGATTCCATGGCCTTCCCGCGCTCTTTTTCTGTCGGAAGGCCGTAGATATGGTCGAGGATGTCGGTGGGTTTTTGAATGCCTAACACGGAGCGCATTTCTGCGAACATGTAGTTTTGGGGTTGGCTGGGGGCCATGGGTTAGTTATTTTCGCGCATAATATATTGTGGCTCCGTTTATCCATTCCAGATCATTATGCGTCTCCGTCGGTGTTGTATACAGTTTCCAGATGTTCATATGCATTCGCTTTGACATCCCCACTGAGAAACATGTACCATGGAGTGGGTTTGGGAGGATTTTGGGGAATAGGCGCTTGGACCATGAAGCCTATAGTCCAGCCCAGAAACCTTAATCGATGACCAGAGCGGGCCGGGGTGGTGGTAGGCAGTCGAGGGTGACTTACCAGAGCGTGCCGTCCACATCAAAGACAACACCTTTTAGGCGGGGAACCTCGTGGGGCTGCGTTCCATTGGGAACAGCAGGAGAAGCGACATTGCCGAGCAGTTGAGGCTTGAGGGGAGCGAACCTTCTTGCTTTCATGGCTCCTAGCTTGACAGTGGTGGATAGAAAACGAAGTAGCATCAAGGTAGATTCTGTGACGACGAAAAGCCGTGGCTGGAGCGTCCACACTGGCGAAAAAAAGGGTTAGAGGTGTCCAACCAAAAGGCTTGGCGTAATGGATGCATGTTGTCAGATACGCCACTGCGTGTTTGATACGCCACTACTGCGTATTAACTGCGCCACTGCGTATCTACGGCGCCAACGCGTACTAAACGATAGCGTATTTAGTACGTCATGGCGTAAGATACATTATCGCGTATCTTATACGTAATAGGTATATTTATATATATAATTTATAAATGTGTACGGTATAATAAGAATAATAAGCATATTATATATAATTTCCCTATATACCCTTTAAATATACTATAATAATACTTATATAATTATTAATTAACTTTATTATACCACCTTTATAAATAACCTAATTTAACCTTTTATATTTAATAATTAAAAGTTTAATTAATTTCGCCGAATTATAATATACCTTCCTT